>MU827381.1:31031-121644 GCA_029204205.1 Desmophyllum pertusum
TCAGCACATGCAGTAGGCTCGATTACCAGCCGCTGTTCGGGAAAATGAGCCCACGCTCATCCCCGAAGGCACGGCTGGAGTCGTGAGCTTGGCATTGTTAATTTCCACCAATGAGAAACGTGCCTGCACGAATCGAGCAGGCATAAATTATCTTTCACGGATGCAAAGCAGTGTGTTGGGCCGGCGTTCGATCGTCTTCAAGAGACATTTAGCCTTGAAACTCTCGAAGATATATGCAATAGGAATCGTTAATATAAATTAATGGGCATGATGTCTTTGTAATTCAACCGACAGGATGGATTTTTCATCCGCACCAAGGAAAATACATCACGGAAAGTTCGCGCCTAAGCCGGGGAGCGAAGCCACTACAACCGCACAAGGCAACTAATGACATCCATTTGGACATTCGACATGTACTATACAATTCATAAAACAGTCGGTAAACTTGTGTGATGAATTTTTATCTGGGATTTGATGTAAAATCGTGTGGTGCCAGAACGCGACGTCTCTGGCGAATTGCATCAAAACATTGTCTCTTGTCACGCACTGGTCATCTTGTTACATCTTGTAATATTTTTCATCCCGGGTTTTCAGTCATATAGCTTCACAATAAAGGCGAGAAATCAACATCCTTCGCGGAGTATTTCTGATCAGATCCTTTTCTTTCGAAAATATAAGAGATATAGAAAATAAATGAATGTCACGAGCCGGAGTAGCGTTACATAAATTACTTGTTTTGATTACGTCACAGACACGGCTGTTCGCTCACGCGTCCAGCCGTTCTTCTCGGGGGAGGAACAAGACCGGACTCGAGATAGCGGCAGAAATCGAGCCTACACATGCAGAAAGCGTGGTTTTGGATCGAGTACAAAGCATTTGGTTTTCGGTCTTGTGAAGGTAAGACAAACTTTAAAGCTATTTAATGGACATAGTATGAGTTTTTGATGGTGCTAATGTGTCATCCCAGAAACGAGCAAAGACGAGTTGAATGGTCATCGCCCGTTAGTCGACGATATCACACACAGCAATCTAGGTTTTGTTTATTTGAATTTGTTTCCCTTCCACTGTCTGCGTGGTGTTTGTACTAAACGAACGTTGTGAGTAATCTAACTCAATCGAACCCAGTCAAACTTAATCGAATGATTGGGTTCCAATTCAAACACTATCGAAACCAAAAATGGGTTCTGGATTGCCTATGTCAGCTAACGGCCCATTCACATACATTCCCTTTCTGATGCAGGAAATGGAAATTAGTCGTTTGCATGTATGGTACTTAGCAAAATTGAAATCAAATTTCATGTAAACATTACAGTTGAACACCGCTAATTCGAACTCTAATTTCATCGGTGTTCAACTGTAGTAATACGTGACTCGCACAAAAGTCGGACCGGATCCAGTCGGCACCGGAACTCGGACCGGATCGGACCGGATCAACTCGGATCGCCAGTCCGGGTAAGGATCAACTCGGATCGAATCGGACTAGACTAAAAATGAAACAATCTACTCGGACTGGGACTAATAATGAAATTCGTAACATGTTTAGACATTACTGTACCAAAAGATACCGTCTCTTCATTTAACGGTGTTAGCACCTAACGTTCACCCAGAATCACCGTCAGATCGTGGCAATCAGGGAAAAGAGTGCCTTGTGCTGCGGGGGAAGCACATAATACCCCGCTAACTCGAACTCTAACTCGAACTCCCCGCTATCTCGAACTCCAAACCCATTTCCCCTTGTCCTTGTTTTTCAGTCATTTACTATCTGCTAACTCGAACCCCAGCTATCTCGAACTATGTTTTGTTTTGTTCGAGTTAGCGTGGCTCTACTGTATAAGCTAAGCTTATCAGGCGTGGATCAGGAAAAACTTGACCGGTTTACTAGAGTCTAAGCGCCGAATTTATGGAAGTCCGGAGGCATGTTTCCCTGCATGTTTCCACTCTCTAAAATTACATTAACCGCGATTTTTAGTCATCTGGCTCCATGTGCGAGCGGACGACGGATAAGTTCGCGAAGGATACTGATCCGGAGGACCTGCAGGCACTAGAAAAATAAACTGGCGGCTTCATTGCCGCGATCTGACGGTGCGATCTGACGGTGATCTGGGTGAACGTTTAGGTGGCTAAACACCTTTAAATGAAGAGAGGTATCTTTTTTCTATGTCTAACATGTACGAATTTCATTTTAGTCCAGTCCGAGTAGATTGTTTTCATTTTAGGTCTAGTCCGAGTCGATCCGAGTTGATCGACCCGGACTGGCGATCCGAGTTGATCCGGTCCGATCCGGTCCGGTCCGGTCCGACTGATCCGGTCCGACTTTTGTACCTCGCCTGCTGGAATGGTGATTAATTATGTTTGGGAGGTAAGGGTGATAACCAAGCCTTAGAGATCGACTGGAGTTCATTAGGTCTAGTGACATCTGTGTGTACGCCTTTCCTGTTCACAATCTTGTTTTGGAAACTTGTCACGTTTTCCATCATTATTTTTATCTCTTGATGTAGATAAACTGGCTTTCAGCAATTTTCAAATCATAGAGCTGACTCAAAAATAGTAAGACCACTCAAGAAGACATTTTTAGATACTGTACCTTTTAGTGGCAAATTACTCAATTATTCCTGGAATTTCTGGTAACATAGGAGGATTTCTTGTCACGCAACACTCAAACACATTGACAACAAAGTGAAATTTTCTAGTAAATGTTTGAATTTATTTAGCTGAAAAACGTTTTACATATCAAAAATAACTTTCCTAGCATACATAAATCTCTTAATTATGACATTCTGCCGAATGGCCTCGCTGAAAACAATATTCACGTAAAATTCATAAACAATGAAATCTGACACGTACAGAACTGTACTGCTCAATTCAATTACAACTTGGAAAATTAAATACACACCATTTTCCTTCACAAACGAGCTCAAATTACATAGAAATCAGAACGACGACGGATGACATAAAAGCATTAATATTTAGTTCTTATCATTTATGTGAATATCTGCCAATAAAAACAAAATAAATTCCAAAACAGACCTTGTATCAGCTGATTCAAGTTGTGGATACATGCATCTTCTGAAGACGACAAATCTCCGAATTCTGACCCGAAGTCAACCTCAAAATAACTATCCCATCCACACATTTCGAAGAGCGTCTTCAGCAGAAGTATATGTTCTTTGAACCCATCGAAGCAAGAAAATCGAATTCAAAGTCGCTCAATCGTCTTGGCGTAATGACGCGAACTGGAACTATTGCTTGTGGTTTGCTATTTGCATATCTCCCCCGGCCTTCGACCTGTAATTGTGGGTCCTGTCCTGCTGAATTTCCAGTGGAACTTGAAGGAATTGCGGTCAGATTGAACATTTTTCTCGGGGTTTTCTCGAGCACTGTTTTTCTCTCTTCGACACACAAAGAGTGCGCCCGCGTTTCGCAACTGGTTATAACCGCTGATTTGTTGTTGTAGCCTAGTAATGGCCCTGTGCCTTCGGAAATAAAGAAATAAGAAAGAAATATGACCGTAAAACGCCATGCAAGATTTTGATCCAGTCGAGCTCTTGGGGGACAACATTATAAACCTCGCTTCGCGAGGAATTAATATTCTTACGTGTACCGTAAATCCGCTATCAACCCCCAATAAGCCCCCATGCCATGCACTGTCTAATAAGCCCCCTCCCCCCTTTTGGAGCAATAAATTTTTTTTCAAATAACATTGCTTATAAAATTTTGTCTAATTTTCTTCGTATGTTCAGTGAAGGCAGAGCCTAATATTTTCCCACAGAAGCGGAAAATCTAGGAGCACCCAATGTTAAAGTATTTTAAAACGAAGGCGGTGGACCAGAAGAGGTGGAGGGGGTGTGCCCTTCTGGAAGGAGGATAACCATCTTGGAATGTGAGATCTGGACCTATCTCTGAGAGTGGCCATTTGCATTTTCTGTAGGGTAAAGTGCAGCCACAGCGATACACTTCCCTGGATGAAATGTGATTAGGCACTAGGCTAGGAGCATGAGTCTAGAAAAGATAAAAGTATACCAGGAGTGCATGGAAACTAGATGGGAAATAACTAGCAGCATATATGCAATGTAATTAATTAGGAATTAATTTAGAACAAATTTGGTAAGTAATATTTTTAAACTTCTTTCTTACTTTTCATTAACTTCAAAACAACATAGCAAGATGTCTAAAGCAAGGACACGTAAAAGTGGAAACTCTCAGCAGAGGCCTTATGAATGCAAACAGTGTGGCAAGAATTTTAGCCAAACAGGAAATTTGCATAAACATGAAAGAGTTCACACAGGGGAGAAGCCGTATGAATGCAAACAGTGTGGCAAGTGTTTTAGCCAAACAGGAAATTTGCATACACATGAAAGAGTTCACACAGGAGAGAAGCCTTATGAATGCAAACAGTGTGGCAAGTGTTTTAGCCACACAGGAAGGTTGCAGACACATGAAAGAGTCCATACAGGGAGAAGCCTTATGAATGCAAACTGTGTGGCAAGTGTTTTAGCCAAACAGGAAATTTGCATAAACATGAAAGAGTTCACACAGGGGAGAAGCCGTATGAATGCAAACAGTGTGGCAAGTGTTTTAGCCGAGCAGAAAGTTTGCAGACACATGAAAGAGTTCACACAGGGGAGAAGCCGTATGAATGCAAACAGTGTGGCAAGTGTTTTAGCCAAACAGGAAATTTGCATAAACATGAAAGAGTTCACACAGGAGAGAAGCCGTATGAATGCAAACAGTGTGGCAAGTGTTTTAGCCACACAGGAAGGTTGCAGACACATGAAAGAGTCCATACAAGGGAGAAGCCTTATGAATGCAAACAGTGTAGCAAGTGTTTTAGCGAAGCAGGAAGTTTGCATAGACATGAAAGAGTCCACACACGGGAGAAGCCTTATGAATGCAAACGCTGTGGGAAGTGTTTTAACCATGCAGGTCATCTGAGGAGACATGAGAGGGCTCACACAGAGGGGACGCGTTACACTGGAACTCAACCAGCCAATAAGAGTACCACCTGCCATAAAAAGGGTAATATATCTACAGCAAAATCCACTTTGCAAGAATTCCAGCCAGGCCCTGTTGAATGTTGGATTTGTCTGGAGGAGTTAAGAAGCGAAGCTCTACTTCTTGTTCATTACGATGATCATATGAAACCGAGCATTTGACTTTAAAAACAATCAGGCTTGGTGAGCATCGGTCCATTTGTTTTTGTTGCGTTAAGGTTGAAATATGGTAGACAAAGTGTAAATTGACATGTCAACATTTTGTAATGTTCTTGTTTAAAGTGGGATGTCATTAATACATCTTTGAATTGTAAGAGTCTATATTGTCCAGTTTGTGTTCTGTTAAAGTTGCGTTGTGATACCAGGCTAGGAATGATCAAAACTGGTATTAAGTTATATATTTCTAGCTAATGATTTTTGTTGGCTTCTTTTGTGGATAAGGATATCACTTTAATTATAAAGAATGCGGATAAGGTCACTGAACAGAGAAGCGAAGGTGCATAAGGGGTGTACAGGAATAAGCAGTTGTTGGAGTTAGAATTATGTTGTTGTTGAAAGATGTTTTTGTTGATGCCAGTCGTTTCTTGATTGGCGAGATTACAAATAGTAATAATAATAAGTTAAACGGAGACAGGCTATTGTAAGAAACAAACCTTCACAGGAGAATAAAGAGTTGTTTGCGTTAACATGGATTATCTTGGTTCAAAGTTTGTAATTTCTTTCATAGCCACAATCAGAACTTCACAGGGTAAGTCCACCGTTTTGAATATGAGGCGAACATGGCGCTAAAAATTGAAATGTGTGTAGGAGAGAAAAACTTAGACTGTTCACAGCCTCTCTATTTTCTCGACGCTAACAGTGAGCGCGAGGGGGTGGGGGATGGGGAGCGGGCCCTACCCCCACGCTCGCGCTTCGCGCTCAGTTCCAGTTCGCTCGTTGCTACAACGATCTGAGAAAATAGAGAGTCTGTGAACAGTCTAAGAAAAACTAACAACCGGTGTTGAATACGTTTCGTCAGTTTTGAGTTCTGGAATATGCACAGTCTGAAACTCAATACAAAATATTTTAGTTTGCTGATTAAAATATCTAGAGATTGCTAATCGTATATAAGGACAGTTCAGTTCTGATTTGCCGCTCGCGCGAAACCTAAACGAGTGAGCCTGGTCGCTGGCTAATTGACCTTTCTCCAAAATGGCCGCCGTAAATTCATATTAAGCTGAGCGGAAAAATCAATACCAGCACCTGAAAGATCACCTCTTGTTTGGTAATCGTACAAAGTTTCGTTAAGTTAGGTTCTACCTGAGTCGAGAAAACGGAAGTTGAAAACTGGAAAATTTAGAGACGTTTGTATGAGTGGGGGTATACGCCATGTCTAGTATTGGGTCCTCTGCCATCAGATTCGTGTGTAGATCATTTTCCCGCGAACCAGAAGCCAATCAAGTTGAACCATTTTTAATCCGTGCGCTATGTAAAGCCAGTTACTTTGGCCAAAGAAAAGCGAAAAGCGTCACAGCAGGTTGGTATTTGTTGGTATTTTATTGTTGAAGACGTTCAACTATTGTAAAAATAAGTTATGAATGAATGTTTTATTTGAAATATTTGACATAGGTGAAAAAATTCGGCCGTGCTGTTAGCTTGTTCACCTCACGTCAGCTCGGGCACGTTCCGAAAGCTTTCCGGCGTAATCAGCGCGCGCGCTAGCCGCTCAAACAACTCTTCGGAGCCACCGTTTTCAAAACTACACGTACACGGTTACACATCGTCACCGTGTAAATGAAAGGCGTTACAGTAAACTAAACGATACGGTTACAAATGAAACCGTGTTCGTGTAAACGGGGCCTAAAGCATACGCTAGCATTTCTTACGCAACATTCGTTCTGCGTAAGTTTGTTTCCCGCGAAATTTAGATCTAAAAATAGCCTAGACGTGAATCTGATGTCTAGCGCGCAGTGCTAGATGGAAACCTCTAGTTATATTCCTCTGCCATCTGTGATTGACTTGGGTTTAATTGTACCTCATTGGGCTCTTCCTACCTTAACAAAACAAATATAAAACTTCCCTTGGCCGCCAGTTGCACGCGGTAATGCGCAAGTTATTTTATAGTGCGGGCCTCTTGGAAGAAAGTTAACCAATCAAAATGTTAATTGAGAACAAAGGTTAGCAAATGTGTTCGTAAACAGAGCAGTGACGTTGAAGCTTCCAGACAATATATCGACAATAAATTTGATACCAAACTAAGCAGCGATCAGTAGCTGAACTCTGAGAAAACTGCCATTTTTTGATTGGCTGGTTTTAATCCTAAATTTTTGAGCGTTGATGCAGCCGTTACAAGAACGAGTTGTCGAGTTAAATTTTATTGAAATAATAATTAGCTAATAATTTGCCACCAAGAAGGGTTCGGTAGACTGCAAATACCATCGACTAAATGATAACATTGGTGCATGATTTCATGTCTTGAAATGGAAAACATTTCGTGCTTTCTTATTATACAGCCAACTCTCTCGTAAGCGACCAGCCTTGGTGCAAAGGCGTAGGGTTAGCTCCCCTGAGCCCGGAAAAAAAACTATACTGCTACAGAAACATTAACGAAGCGTGAGCAACTGAATGAAAAAATAGAAACTGAACTTTTGTGACATCTGAGTAATGATTTTTTAATGGTTTTCTAATCATCTTGGGTAGTCGCTTACTGGAAACAGAAAACAAAAGAATATGTCAAATTTCTGTCCTGAAAATGTGGTCCGGGTCGCTTAATAAATTTGAGGCGTGGTCGCTTACGAGAGATTTTTAAGTTTGCAGTATTTGACTGAAAACCAAAGCGGCTATTTACAAAGTGATCGTTAACGGGAGGTGGTCTCTTAAGGCGGGACTTAACCTAAATTTCAGTGAAATTTTGAGAGGTTTAAAGAAGGGATAGAAGAAAGAAAATTATTTTTGGAACACCAACATTTTCAATCTACTAATTTTTAACTTCAAATTCTAATTTTAAAACTACATTAAATCTTCAATATTTCTCATTTCCCTACATTTTTCAACTCCTTGATTAATGGGATGATATAATAATAATAATTTATAATTATATAGCGCTATTTCTAAAGTTCACAGCGCTTAACAATATGTATAAGTTAAATTAATTAAGATGAACAGATAAATAGAACTAATTAATTACATAATAAAAGCTAAAGTGATTAAAGTGAATAAGCAAGTTGAAGAGCATAGAGTTTTTGGATTGCTTGAAACGTGAACTAGATCTTTCCATTTAACCCATGTTAAGTCGCGGAAAAATGGAATTCAGGTTAAGTCTCGCCATAATTGCGAGAACAGGTCGCTAGGAAGAGAGTGGACTGTATCTTACATTTCTTGGAAACAGCCCGTTACGCCACGGTTGAAACGTTGTGTTGTACGAAGAACGCGCTTGTCATTTCTTGTTGTTCTGTCTGCGGTCCATTTTTCCCATTCTTTTCTCGTCTCCGTGCAATTTATCTCGCGCGGCAATTTCTGTTCTCTTGTTGTGTGATCCGATCGATGTAATCCGCGAGTCCGATCCAATATAAAATAGTCCACGCGAACAGACTGGGTGCTAGTTCGTTTCATTGTTGTCTCAAATTTCCTCCGAACATGCAGAAGCGTGGTTTTTGATCGAGTACAAAGCATTTGGTTTCGTCTTGTGAAGGTAAGACAAACTTTAAAGTTATTTAATGGACATAGTAGAGTTCTTTAGGTGCTAATGTTCATCCAGAATCGAGCAAAGACGGTTGAATGGTCATCGCCCGTCAGTCGATAGTTGGAATATTAATGACACACACAGCAAATGTTTTGTTTATTTGAATTTGTTTCCCTTCCACTGTCTGCGGCGTTTGTACTAAACGAACGGTTTCGTAATCCAACTCAATCGAACCCAGTCAAACTTAATCGAATGATTGGGTTCCAATGAAACACTATCGAACCAAAAATGTGTTCTTTGATTGCCTAGGTCAGCTAACCATTCACATACATTCCCTTTCTGATGCAGGAAAGAAATTAGTCGTTTGCATGGTACTTAGCAAAATTGAAATTAAATGTAATGTAAATTATATTATTATGTGTACCGTAAATCCTCTATCAACCCCCCTCGCCCTCTCAAATAAGCCTCCATGCCCCCGGGGGGGTATTTGACCCATGTTTGGGTATAAGGGTCCCACTTAGGGTTTCAAAACCTGACCCTGTTTAGGACAAAAACTAATTTAAAATATCTAAGATACCTACCCTGTGTAGGACAACATCCTCTATTTTTGGACCCTGTTTAGGTTGAAATTTAGCGTCACGTTTGACTTATGCGCGGCAAACGTCTCCGATCTCTAAATACTGTATAAACCATATTTTTACAGCGACAATCGTGCAACCATATCCTGTTTAGGACAGGTTCAGACCCTGTTTAGCTGTTCAGGCAGGCAGAGGCCAAAAACCATACCCTGTCCAACGGGACGTCCCCGTATAGGCCATATAAGGGAATACCCCCCGGGCCCATTCCATGCACTGTCCAATAAGCCCCCCCCCCCCCCCCCCCTTTTTGGAGCAAGACATTTTTTTAAAATCACATTTCTTATAAAAGTTTGTGTAATTTTCTTCGTATGTTCAGTGCAGGCAGAGCCTAATATTTTCCTACAGAAGCGGAAAATCTAGGAGCACCCAATGTTAAAGTATTTTAAAACGAAGGCGCGGGTGTGCCCTTCTGTGATGAGGATAACCATCTTGGAATGTGAGATCCAGATCTATCTCTGAGAGTGGCCATTTGCATTTTCTGTAGGGTAAAGTGCAGCCACAGCGATACACTTCCCTGGATGAAATGTGATTAGGCACTAGGCTAGGAGCATGAGTCTAGAAAGGGGTAAAAGTATACCAGGAATGCATGGAAACTAGATGGGAAATAACTAGCAGCATATATGCAATGTAATTAATTAGGAATTAATTTAGAACAAATTTGGTAAGTAATATTTTTAAACTTCTTTCTTACTTTTCATTAACTTCAAAACAACATAGCAAGATGTCTAAAGCAAGGGCACGTAAAAGAGTAAACTCTCAGCAGAAGCCTTATGAATGCAAACAGTGTGGCAAGTGTTTTAGCCAAGCAGGAAGTTTGAATATACACGGAAGAGTCCACTCAGGGGAGAAGCCTTATGAATGCAAACAGTGTGGCAAGTGTTTTGCCCATTCAGGAAATTTGCCTAAACACGAAAGAGTCCACACAGGGAAGAAGCCTTATGAATGCAAACGGTGTGGCAAGTGTTTTGCCCAATCGAGTAATTTGCATAGTCATGTAAGAGTTCACACAGGGAGAAGCCTTATGAATTCAAACAGTGTGGCAAGTGTTTTGCCCATTCAGGAGATTTGCGTAAACACGAAAGACTCCACACAGGGGAGAAGCCTTATGAATGCAAACAGTGTGACAAGTGTTTTGCCCACTCAGGAGATTTGCATAAACATGAAAGAGTCCACACAGGAGAGAAGCCTTATGAATGCAAACGGTGTGGCAAGCGTTTTGCCCAATCGAGTAATTTGCATAGTCATGTAAGAGTCCACACAGGGGAGAAGCCTTATGAATGCAAACAGTGTGGCAAGTGTTTTGCCCACTCAGGAGATTTGCATAAACATGAAAGAGTCCACACAGGGGAGAAGCCTTATGAATGCAAACAGTGTGGCAAGTGTTTTGCCCATTCAGGAAATTTGCCTAAACACGAAAGAGTCCACACAGGGAGAAGCCTTATGAATGCAAACGGTGTGGCAAGTGTTTTGCCAATCGAGTAATTTGCATAGTCATGTAAGAGTCCACACACGGGAGAAGCCTTATGAATGCAAACAGTGTGGCAAGTGTTTTGCCCATTCAGGAGATTTGCGTAAACACGAAAGACTCCACACAGGGGAGAAGCCTTATGAATGCAAACAGTGTGACAAGTGTTTTGCCCACTCAGGAGATTTGCATAAACATGAAAGAGTCCACACAGGAGAGAAGCCTTATGAATGCAAACGGTGTGGCAAGTGTTTTGCCCAATCGAGTAATTTGCATAGTCATGTAAGAGTCCACACAGGGGAGAAGCCTTATGAATGCAAACAGTGTGGCAAGTGTTTTAGCGAAGCAGGAAGTTTGCATAGACATGAAAGAGTCCACACACGGGAGAAGCCGTATGAATGTAAACACTGTGGGAAGTGTTTTAACCATGCAGGTCATCTGAGGAGACATGAGAGGGCTCACACAGAAGGGACGCGTTGCACTGGCACTCAACCAACCAATAAGAGTACCACCTGCCATAAAAAGGGTAATATATCTACAGCAACATCCACTTTGCAAGAATTCCAGCCAGGCCCTGTTGAATGTTGGATTTGTCTGGAGGAGTTGAGTAGTGAAGCTCTACTTCTTGTTCATTACGATGATCATATGAAACCGAGCATTTGACTTTAAAAACAATCAGGCTTGGTGAGCATCGGTTCATTTGTTTTCGTTGCGTTAAGGTTGAAATATGGTAGACAAAGTGTAAATTGACACGTCAACATTTGTACTGTTCTTTATAGATACATCTTTGAATTGTAAGAGTCTATATTGTCCAGTTTGTGTTCTGTTAAAGTTACGTTGTGATACCAGGCTAGGAATGATCAAAACTGGTGTTAAGTTATATATTTCTAGCTAATGATTTTTGTTGGCTTCTTTTGTGGATAAGGATATCACTTAATTATAAAGAATGCGGATAAGGTCACTGAACAGAGAAGCGAAGGTGCATAAGGGGTGTACAGGAATAAGCAGTTGTTGGAGTTAGAATTAGGTTGTTGTTGAAAGATGTTTTGTTGATGCCAGTCGTTTCATGATTGGTGAGATTACAAATAGTAATAATAACAAGTTAAACGGAGACAGGCTATTGTAAGAAACAAACCTGCACAGGAGAATAAAGAGTTGTTTGCGTTAACATGGATTATCTTGGTTCAAAGTTTGTAATTTCTTTCATGGCCACAATCAGAACTTCACAGGGTAAGTCCACCGTTTTGAATATGAGGCGAACATGGCGCTAAAAATTGAAATGTGTGTAGGAGAGAAAAACTTAGACTGTTCACAGCCTCTCTATTTTCTCGACGCTAACAGTGAGCGCGAGGGGATGGGGAGCGGGCCCTACCCCCACGCTCGCGCTTCGCGCTCAGTTCCAGTTCGCTCGTTGCTACAACGATCTGAGAAAATAGAGAGTCTGTGAACAGTCTAAGAAAAACTAACAACCGGTATTGAATACGTTTCGTCAGTTTTGAGTTCTGGAATGTACGCAGTCTGAAACTCACTACAAAATATTTTAGTTTGCTGATTAAAATATCTAGAGATTGCTAATCGTATATAAGGACAGTTCAGTTCTGATTTGCCGCTCGCGCGAAACCTAAACGAGTGAGCCTGGTCGCTGGCTAATTGACCTTTCTCCAAAATGGCCGCCGCAAATTCATATTAAGCTGAGCGGAAAATCAATACCAGCACCTGAAAGATCACCTCTTGTTTGGTAATCGTACAAAGTTTCGTTAAGTTAGGTTCTACCTGAGTCGAGAAAACGGAAGTTGAAAACTGGAAAATTTAGAGACGTTTGTATGACTGGGGGTATACGCCATGTCTAGTATTGGGTCTTCTGCCATCAGATTCGTGTGTAGATCATTTTCCCGCGAACCAGAAGCCAATCAGGTTGAACCATTTTTAATCCGTGCGCTATGTAAAGCCAGTTACTTTGGCCAAAGAAAAGCGAAAAGCGTCACAGCAGGTTGGTATTTGCTGGTATTTTATTGTTGAAGACGTTCAACTATTGTAAAAATAAGTTATGAATGAATGTTTTATTTGAAATATTTGACATAGGTGAAAAAATTCGGCCGTGCTGTTAGCTTGTTCACCTCACGTCAGCTCGGGCACGTTCCGAAAGCTTTCCGGCGTAATCAGCGCGCGCGCTAGCCGCTCAAACAACTCTTGGGAGCCACCGTTTTCAAAACACGTACACGGTTACACATCGTCACCGTGTAAATGAAAGGCGTTACATTAAACTAAACGATACGGTTACAAATGAAACCGTGTTCGTGTAAACGGGGCCTAAAGCATACGCTAGCATTCCTTACGCAACATTCGTCCTGCGTAAGTTTGTTTCCCGCGAAATTTAGATCTAAAAATAACCTAGACGTGAATCTGATGTCTAGCGCGCAGTGCTAGATGGAAACCTCTAGTTATAGACCTCTGCCATCTGTGATTGACTTGGGTTTAATTGTACCTCATTGGGCTCTTCCTACCTTAACAAAACAAATATAAAACTTCCCTTGGCCGCCAGTTGCACGCGGTAATGCGCAAGTTATTCTATAGTGCGGGCCTCTTGGAAGAAAGTTAACCAATCAAAATGTTAATTGAGAACAAAGGTTAGCAAATGTGTTCGTAAACAGAGCAGTGACGTTGAAGCTTCCAGACAATATATCGACAATAAATTTGATACCAAACTAAGCAGCGATCAGTAGCTGAACTCTCAGAAAACTGACATTTTTTGATTGGCTGGTTTTGATCCTAAATTTTTGAGCGTCGATGTAGCCGTTACAAGAACGAGTTCTCGAGTGAAATTGTATTGAAATAACTAATTAGCTAATAATTTGCCACCAAGAAGGGATCGGTAGACTGCAAATGCCATCGACTAAATGATAACATTGGTGCATGATTTCATGTCTTGAAAAGGAAAACATTTCGTCCTTTCTTATTATACAGTCAACTCTCTCGTAAGCGACCAGCCTTGGTGCAAAGGCGTAGGGTTAGCACCCCTGAGCCCGGAAAAAAAACTATACTGCTACAGAAACATCAACGAAGCATGAGCCACTGAATGAAAAAAGAGAAACTGAACTTTTGTGACACCTGAGTAATGATTTTTAATGGTTTTCTAATCATCTTGGGTGGTCGCTTACTGGAAACAGAAAACAAAAGAATATGTCAAATTTCTGGCCTGAAAATGTGGTCCGGGTCGCTTAATAAATTTGAGGCGTGGTCGCTTACGAGAGATTTTTAAGTTTGCAGTATTTGACTGAAAACCAAAATGGTTATTTACAAAGTGATCGTTAACGGGAGGTGGTCGCTTAAGGCGGGACTTAACCTAAATTTCAATGAAATTTTAAGAGGTTTAAAGAAGGGATAGAAGAAAGAAAATTTATTTTTGGAACACCAACAGTTTCAATCTACTAATCTTTAACTTCAAATTCTAATTTTAAAACTACATTAAATCTTCAATATTTCTCATTTTCCTAAATTTTTCAACTCCTTTGAGAAAAACTATTTCCTCCCAAACATACCCAAAAATCACCCAAAAATTTACAAAACACCCCATATAATAACATAGATTAATGGGATGAGCATATAATTTTTGGATTGCTTGAAACATTTAACCCATGTTAAGTCGCGGAAAAATGGCATTCAGGTTAAATCTCGCCTTAATTGCGAGAACAGGTCGCTAGGAGAGAGTGGACTGTATCTTACATTTCTTGGAAACAGCCCGTTACGCCACGGTTGAAACGTTATGTTGTACGAAGAACGCGCTTGTCATTTCTTGTTGTTCTGTCTGCAGTCCATACGGCATACTTTTATCGTCTCCATGTAATTTATCTAGCAGGCAATTTCTGTTCTCTTGTTGCGTGATCCGATCGATGCAATCCGCGAGTCCGATCCAATATAAAAAAGTCCACGCGAACAGACTGGGTGCTAGTTCGTTTTCATTGTTGTCTCAAATTTCCTCCGAACATACAGAAGCGCGGTTTTTGATCGAGTACAAAGCATTTGGTTTCGTCTAGTGAAGGTAAGACAAACTTTAAAGTTCTTAATGGACATATAGTAGAGTTCTTTAGGTGCTAATGTTCATCCCACAAACGAGGAAAGACGGTTGAATGGTCATCGCTAGCCTGCGAACGCAGACGATAGTTGGAATATTAATGACACACACAGCAAATGTTTTGTTTATTTGAATTTGTTTCCCTCCACTGTCTGCGACGTTTGTACTAAACGAACGGTTTGGTAATCGAACTCAATCGAACCCAGTCAAACTTAATCGAATGAGTGGGTTCCAATCAAACACTATCGAACCAAAAATGTGTTCTTTGATTGCCCAGGTCAGCTATCCCATTCACATACATTCCCTTTCTGATGCAGGAAAGAAATTAGTCGTTTGCGTGGTACTTAGCAAAATTGAAATTAAATGTAATGTAAATTATATTATTATGTGTACCGTAAATCCTCTATCAACCCCCCCATGCCCCCGGGGGGGTACTTGACCCATGTTTGGGTATAAGGGTCCCACTTAGGGTTTCAAAACCTGACCCTGTTTAGGACAAAAACTAATTTAAAATATCTGAGATACCTACCCTGTGTAGGACAACATCCTCTATTTTTGGACCCTGTTTAGGTTGAAATTTAGCGTCACGTTTGACTTATATGCGGCAAACGTCTCCGATCTCTAAATACTGTATAAACCATATTTTTACAGCGACAATCGTGCAACCATACCCTGTTTACGACAGGTTCAGACCCTGTTTAGGACAGACTCGCATAACATTATATACCCTAGCTGTTCAGGGCAGAGAGGCCAAAAACCATACCCTGTCCAACGGCACGTCCCCGTATAGGCCATATAAGGGAGTACCCCCCGGGCCCATTCCATGCACTGACCAATAAGCCCCCCCCCCCCCCTTTTTTGGAGCAAGACATTTTTTTAAAATCACATTTCTTATAAAAGTTTGTGTAATTTTCTTCGTATGTTCAGTGAAGGCAGAGCCTAATATTTTCCTACAGAAGCGGAAAATCTAGGAGCACCCAATGTTAAAGTATTTTAAAACGAAGGCGGTGGACCAGAAGAGGGGGGTGTGCCCTTCTGTGATGAGGATAACCATCTTGGAATGTGAGATCTGGACCTATCTCTGAGAGTGGCCATTTGCATTTTCTGTAGGGTAAAGTGCAGCCACAGCGATACACTTCCCTGGATGAAATGTGATTAGGCACTAGGCTAGGAGCATGAGTCTAGAAAGGGGTAAAATTATACCAGGAGTGCTTGGAAACTAGATGGGAAATAACTAGCAGCATATATGCAATGTAATTAATTAGGAATTAATTTAGAACAAATTTAGTAAGTAATATTTTTAAACTTCTTTCTTACTTTTCATTAACTTCAAAACAACATAGCAAGATGTCTAAAGCAAGGGCACGTAAAAGAGTAAACTCTCAGCAGAGGCCTTATGAATGCAAACAGTGTGGCAAGTGTTTTAGCCAAGCAGGAAGTTTGAATATACACGGAAGAGTCCACTCAGGGGAGAAGCCTTATGAATGCAAACAGTGTGGCAAGTGTTTTGCCCATTCAGGAAATTTGCGTAAACACAAAAGAGTCCACACAGGGGAGAAGCCTTATGAATGCAAACAGTGTGGCAAGTGTTTTAACCAAGCAGGAAGTTTGCATAAACATAAAAGAGTCCACACACGGGAGAAGCCGTATGAATGCAAACAGTGTGGCAAATGTTTTGCCCACTCAGGTGATTTTAATAGACATGAAAGAGTCCACACAGGGGAGAAGCCTTATGAATGCAAACAGTGTGGCAAGTGTTTTAGCGAAGCAGGAAGTTTGCATAGACATGAAAGAGTCCACACACGGGAGAAGCCTTATGAATGCAAACAGTGTGGCAAATGTTTTGCCTTCTCAGAAGGTTTGCATAGTCATGTAAGAGTCCACACAGGGGAGAAGCCTTATGAATGTAAACAGTGTGGCAAGTGTTTTGCCCACTCAGGAGATTTGCATAAACATGAAAGAGTCCACACAGGAGAGAAGCCTTATGAATGCAAACGGTGTGGCAAGTGTTTTGCCCAATCGAGTAATTTTCATAGTCATGTAAGAGTCCACACAGGGGAGAAGCCTTATGAATGCAAACAGTGTGGCAAGTGTTTTGCCCATTCAAAAGATTTGCGTAAACACGAAAGAGTCCACACAGTGGAGAAGCCTTATGAATGCAAACAGTGTGGAAAGTGTTTTAACCATGCAGGTCATCTGAGGAGACATCAGAGGGCTCACACAGAAGGGACGCGTTGCACTGGCACTCAACCAGCCAATAAGAGTACCGCCTGCCATAAAAAGGGTAATATATCTACAGCAACATCCACTTTGCAAGAATTCCAGCCAGGCCCTGTTGAATGTTGGATTTGTCTGGAGGAGTTGAGTAGTGAAGCTCTACTTCTTGTTCATTACGATGATCATATGAAACCGAGCATTTGACTTTAAAAACAATCAGGCATGGTGAGCATCGGTTCATTTGTTTTCGTTGCGTTAAGGTTGAAATATGGTAGACAAAGTGTAAATTGACACGTCAACATTTGTACTGTTCTTGTTTAAAGTGGGATGTCATTAATACATCTTTGAATTGTAAGAGTCTATATTGTCCAGTTTGTGTTCTGTTAAAGTTACGTTGTGATACCAGGCTAGGAATGATCAAAACTGGTGTTAAGTTATATATTTCTAGCTAATGATTTTTGTTGGCTTCTTTTGTGGATAAGGATATCACTTAATTATAAAGAATGCGGATAAGGTCACTGAACAGAGAAGCGAAGGTGCATAAGGGGTGTACAGGAATAAGCAGTTGTTGGAGTTAGAATTAGGTTGTTGTTGAAAGATGTTTTGTTGATGCCAGTCGTTTCTTGATTGGCGAGATTACAAATAGTAATAATAATAAGTTAAACGGAGACAGGCTATTGTAAGAAACAAACCTTCACAGGAGAATAAAGAGTTGTTTGCGTTAACATGGATTATCTTGGTTCAAAGTAATTTCTTTCATGGCCACAATCAGAACTTCACAGGGTTAGTCCACCGTTTTGAATATGAGGCGAACATGGCGCTAAAAATTGAAATGTGTGTAGGAGAGAAAAACTTAGACTGTTCACAGCCTCTCTATTTTCTCGACGCTAACAGTGAGGGGTGGGGGATGGGGAGCGGGCCCTACCCCCACGCTCGCGCTTCGCGCTCAGTTCCAGTTCGCTCGTTGCTACAACGATCTGAGAAAATAGAGAGTCTGTGAACAGTCTAAGAAAAACTAACAACCGGTGTTGAATACGTTTCGTCAGTTTTGAGTTCTGGAATATACACAGTCTGAAACTCACTACAAAATATTTTAGTTTGCTGATTAAAATATCTAGAGATTGCTAATCGTATATAAGGACAGTTCAGTTCTGATTTGCCGCTCGCGCGAAACCTAAACGAGTGAGCCTGGTCGCTGGCTAATTGACCTTTCTCCAAAA
This sequence comes from Desmophyllum pertusum, assembly GCA_029204205.1. NCBI lineage: Eukaryota > Metazoa > Cnidaria > Anthozoa > Scleractinia > Caryophylliidae > Desmophyllum > Desmophyllum pertusum. The sequence goes on from MU827381.1 coordinate 49,296, forward strand.
TGGCCGCCGCAAATTCATATTAAGCTGAGCGGAAAATCAATACCAGCACCTGAAAGATCACCTGTTGTTTGGTAATCGTACAAAGTTTCGTTAAGTTAGGTTCTACCTGAGTCGAGAAAACGGAAGTTGAAAACTGGAAAATTTAGAGACGTTTGTATGACTGGCGGTATACGCCATGTCTAGTATTGGGTCTTCTGCCATCAGATTCGTGTGTAGATCATTTTCCCGCGAACCAGAAGCCAATCAGGTTGAACCATTTTTAATCCGTGCGCTATGTAAAGCCAGTTACTTTGGCCAAAGAAAAGCGAAAAGCGTCACAGCAGGTTGGTATTTGTTGGTATTTTATTGTTGAAGACGTTCAACTATTGTAAAAATAAGTTATGAATGAATGTTTTATTTGAAATATTTGACATAGGTGAAAAAATTCGGCCGTGCTGTTAGCTTGTTCACCTCACGTCAGCTCGGGCACGTTCCGAAAGCTTTCCGGCGTAATCAGCGCGCGCGCTAGCCGCTCAAACAACTCTTCGGAGCCACCGTTTTCAAAACTACACGGTTACACATCGTCACCGTGTAAATGAAAGGCGTTACAGTAAACTAAACGATACGGTTACAAATGAAACCGAGTTCGTGTAAACGGGGCCTAAAGCATACGCTAGCATTCCTTACGCAACATTCGTCCTGCGTAAGTTTGTTTCCCGCGAAATTTAGATCTAAAAATAGCCTAGACGTGAATCTGATGTCTAGCGCGCAGTGCTAGATGGAAACCTCTAGTTATAGACCTCTGCCATCTGTGATTGACTTGGGTTTAATTGTACCTCATTGGGCTCTTCCTACCTTAACAAAACAAATATAAAACTTCCCTTGGCCGCCAGTTGCACGCGGTAATGCGCAAGTTATTTTATAGTGCGGGCCTCTTGGAAGAAAGTTAACCAATCAAAATGTTAATTGAGAACAAAGGTTAGCAAATGTGTTCGTAAACAGAGCAGTGACGTTGAAGCTTCCAGACAATATATCGACAATAAATTTGATACCAAACTAAGCAGCGATCAGTAGCTGAACTCTGAGAAAACTGCCATTTTTTGATTGGCTGGTTTTAATCCTAAATTTTTGAGCGTCGATGTAGCCGTTACAAGAACGAGTTTTCGAGTTAAATTTTATTGAAATAACTAATTAGCTAATAATTTGCCACCAAGAAGGGATCGGTAGACTGCAAATACCATCGACTAAATGATAACATTGGTGCATGATTTCATGTCTTGAAATGGAAAACATTTCGTGCTTTCTTATTATACAGTCAACTCTCTCGTAAGCGACCAGCCTTGGTGCAAAGGCGTAGGGTTAGCACCCCTGAGCCCGGAAAAAAACTATACTGCTACAGAAACATCAACGAAGCATGAGCCACTGAATGAAAAAAGAGAAACTGAACTTTTGTGACACCTGAGTAATGACTTTTTAATGGTTTTCTAATCATCTTGGGTGGTCGCTTACTGGAAACAGAAAACAAAAGAATATGTCATATTTCTGGCCTGAAAATGTGGTCCGGGTCGCTTAATAAATTTGAGGCGTGGTCGCTTACGAGAGATTTTTAAGTTTGCAGTATTTGACTGAAAACCAAAATGGTTATTTACAAAGTGATCGTTAACGGGAGGTGGTCGCTTAAGGCGGGACTTAACCTAAATTTCAATGAAATTTTAAGAGGTTTAAAGAAGGGATAGAAGAAAGAAAATTTATTTTTGGAACACCAACAGTTTCAATCTACTAATCTTTAACTTCAAATTCTAATTTTAAAACTACATTAAATCTTCAATATTTCTCATTTTCCTAAATTTTTCAACTGCTTTGAGAAAAACTATTTCCTCCCAAACATACCCAAAAATCACCCAAAAATTTACAAAACACCCCATATAATAACATAGATTAATGGGATGAGCATATAATTTTTGGATTGCTTGAAACATTTAACCCATGTTAAGTCGCGGAAAAATGGCATTCAGGTTAAGTCTCGCCTTAATTGCGAGAACAGGTCGCTAGGAGAGAGTGGACTGTATCTTACATTTCTTGGAAACAGCCCGTTACGCCACGGTTGAAACGTTATGTTGTACGAAGAACGCGCTTGTCATTTCTTGTTGTTCTGTCTGCAGTCCATTTTTCCCATACTTTTATCGTCTCCATGTAATTTATCTAGCAGGCAATTTCTGTTCTCTTGTTGTGTGATCCGATCGATGCAATCCGCGAGTCCGATCCAATATATAAAAGTCCACGCGAACAGACTGGGTGCTAGTTCGTTTTCATTGTTGTCTCAAATTTCCTCCGAACATACAGAAGCGTGGTTTTTGATCGAGTACAAAGCATTTGGTTTCGTCTAGTGAAGGTAAGACAAACTTTAAAGTTCTTAATGGACATATAGTAGAGTTCTTAGGTGCTAATGTTCATCCCAGAAACGAGCAAAGACGGTTGAATCGTCATCGCCCGTTAGTCGATAGTTGGAATATTAATGAAACTCACAGCAAATGTTTTGTTTATTTGAATTTGTTTCCCTTCCACTGTCTGCGGCGTTTGTACTAAACGAACGGTTTGGTAATCGAACTCAATCGAACCCAGTCAAACTTAATCGAATGAGTGGGTTCCAATCAAACACTATCGAATCAAAAATGTGTTCTTTGATTGCCTAGGTCAGCTAACCATTCACATACATTCCCTTTCTGATGCAGGAAAGAAATTAGTCGTTTGCATGGTACTTAGCAAAATTGAAATTAAATGTAATGTAAATTATATTATTATGTGTACCGTAAATCCTCTATCAACCCCCCTCGCCCTCTCAAATAAGCCCCCATGCCCCCCGGGGGGGGGGGGGGGGTACTTGACCCATGTTTGGGTATAAGGGTCCCACTTAGGGTTTCAAAACCTGACCCTGTTTAGGACAAAAACTAATTTAAAATATCTAAGATACCTACCCTGTGTAGGACAACATCCTCTATTTTTGGACCCTGTTTAGGTTGAAATTTATGGCTCCGTCAATTCCAAGCCCGCTCATCCCCCCCCCCCCCCCCCCCCGGGCATTTGTCGGGCATTTGTCATTTTTTTGGCAGAATGTTGAAAATGCCCCACGGTGGGGTCAGCTTATATGCACAAAATCCCCACAGTGGGGCTTTCAAGAAGAGTGCAAATGCCCGACCCACGGGACAAGTTCAAAATTTTATTTTCTTGTGAGGATCGGGGAATTTAAAAATCTAAATTCCAAGCAGAACTATTAATGATGGACACTATAATTGTTCACAAATACATAGCCCTTTATTTTATACCTGTAATCATTGTCATGGTTTTTGGAACATTTTTTTTAAAATTACAACTGCAACGCACCTCAGGAGAGCAACGAAACCCAACAAATATAAATACAACAACTTATTTAGTCGGAACTTCATGCTCATATTTCAATGTTTAACTACCTATGATAGGACAGCTTTGTAGTCAGTATAAAGTGCACTCGCAAAAGTGCACTCGCAATCTCAATTCAACATTTTAATTACGAAATCCGTATCTTGTTACCGCAAAGGTGTTGAAGTTGAAGCTTCGTTCCGCCATCTTTGGTTTGCACGTGGAAAGCAACAGTGCAAATTTTTGGGCATGTGGGGTGGGGGTGTGGCTCCGGTACACTTGAAAAGTGCGGAACTCAAACGAGGTTTAATATCAACTCAATTTTTATATTTTTCTATCGGGGGCAATCAGGAAATTTTAAATAAACAGCAAAGCATGTACGTTTTTTAAAATCCGAAATATCACGTTGCCTTTGACAATGCCCCACCCCCGGGCTGACCGGTTATAGCAAATGCCCCACCCCAGGGATGGAAAAGTTGTAAAATGCCCGACAAATTCCCGGGGGGGGCATGGTCGGGCTTGGAATTGACGGAGCCATTAGCGTCACGTTTGTACTTATATGCGGCAAACGTCTCAGATCTCTAAATACTGTATAAACCATATTTTTACAGCGACAATCGTGCAACCATACCCTGTTTAGGACAGGTTCAGACCCTGTTTAGGACAGACTCGCATAAAATTATATACCCTAGCTGTTCAGGGCAGAGAGGCCAAAAACCATACCCTGTCCAACGGCACGTCCCCGTATAGGCCATATAAGGGAGTACCCCCGGGCCCATTCCATGCACTGTCCAATAAGCCCCCCCCCCCCCCCCCTTTTGGAGCAAGACATTTTTTTAAATCACAATTCTTACAAAATTTGTGTAATTTTCTTCGTATGTTCAGTGAAGGCAGAGCCTAATATTTTCCTACAGAAGCGGAAAATCTAGGAGCACCCAATGTTAAAGTATTTTAAAACGAAGGCGGTGGACCAGAAGAGGGGGGTGTGCCCTTCTGTAATGAGGATAACCATCTTGGAATGTGAGATCTGGACCTATCTCTGAGAGTGGCCATTTGCATTTTCTGTAGGGTAAACAGCCACAGCGATACACTTCCCTAGATGAAATGTGATTAGGCACTAGGCTAGGAGCATGAGTCTAGAAAGGGGTAAAAGTATACCAGGAGTGCATGGAAACTAGATGGGAAATAACTAGCAGCATATATGCAATGTAATTAATTAGGAATTAATTTAGAACAAATTTGGTAAGTAATATTTTTAAACTTCTTTCTTACTTTTCATTAACTTCAAAACAACATAGCAAGATGTCTAAAGCAAGGGCACGTAAAATAGGAAACTCTCAGCAGAGGCCTTATGAATGCAAACAGTGTGGCAAGTGTTTTAGCCAAGTAAGAGATTTGAGGATACACGGAAGAGTCCACTCAGGGGAGAAGCCTTATGAATGCAAACAGTGTGGCAAGTGTTTTAGCCAAGCAGGAAGTTTGAATATACACGGAAGAGTCCACTCAGGGGAGAAGCCTTATGAATGCAAACAGTGTGGCAAGTGTTTTGCCCATTCAGGAAATTTGCGTAAACACGAAAGAGTCCACACAGGGGAGAAGCCTTATGAATGCAAACAGTGTGGCAAGTGTTTTTAGCGAAGGCAGGAAGTTTGCATAGACATGAAAGAGTCCACACACGGGAGAAGCCTTATGAATGCAAACAGTGTGGCAAATGTTTTGCCCACTCAGAAGGTTTGCATAGTCATGTAAGAGTTCACACAGGGGAGAAGCCTTATGAATGCAAACAGTGTGGCAAGTGTTTTGCCCACTCAGGAGATTTTGCATAAACATGAAAGAGTCCCACACAGGAGAGAAGCCTTATGAATGCAAACAGTGTGCCAAGTGTTTTAGCCACACAGGAAGTTTGCAGAGACATGAAAGAGTCCACACAGGGGAGAAGCCTTATGAATGCAAACAGTGTGCCAAGTGTTTTAGCCACACAGGAAATTTGCATAGACATGAAAGAGTCCACACAGGGGAGAAGCCTTATGAATGCAAACAATGTGGCAAGTGCTTTAGCGACACAAGAAGTTTGCAGAGACATGAAAGAGTCCACTCAGGGGAGAAGCCTTATGGATGCAAATACTGTGGGAAGTGTTTTAACCGAGCAGGTAATCTAAGGAAACATCAAAAGGCACACAGAGAGCTGACGCGTGACACTGGAACTCAACCAGCCAATAAGAGTACCACCTGCCATAAAAAGGGTAATATATCTGCAGTAACATGCACTTTGCAAAAATTCCAGCCAGGCCCTGTTGAATGTTGGATTTGTCTGGAGGAGTTGAGTAGTGAAGCTCTACTTCTTGTTCATTACGATAATCATATGAAACCGAGCATTTAAGTTTTTAAGCAATCAGGCTTTGTGAACATCGGTTCTTTTGTTTGTGTTGCGTTAAGGGTGTAAGGCAAAATACAAACTGACATGCCGTTGTTGTAAATATCATTTATGTTGTTGTTGAAAGTGGGGGTAGTATTCGTAAGAGTATTTTGTCCAGCTTTGTGTTGTGTTAAAGTTACCTTAATGTGATACAAAGGGTAGGAAATGATCAAAACTGGTGTTAGGTTATATTTTTCTAGCTAATGATTTGTGTAATCTTCTTATGTGGGTAAAGACATCACTTAATTATAAAGAATGGTATGGTCACTGAACAGAGAAATATAAGCAGTTGTTATTCAAGTTAAATTAGATTGTTTTAGAACAAATTTTGTTGTTGTCTGTCCTTTCGTGATTGGCAAGATTACAATGAGAATAATAAGGTAAACGGGGACAGATTGAGACGGTTAGTGTTTTGTAAGAAACAAACCTTCAGAGGAAAATAAAGAGTTGTTTGCGTTGAAATGGATTATCCTGGTTCAAAGCTTGTTGATTCCTTTCAGGCCACAATATTTTTTAATCTTATTTGACAGGGTAAATCCACTGTTTGAATATGAAGCAAACATCGCGCTAATTAAAGTGTTTCTGAGGGAGAAAAAATAGCATCCGGTGTTTCAATACTTTTGGTCAGTTTTTGAGTTCTGGAATACTTGCTACAAAAGATTTTGAATATGAAGGAAACATGGCGTTAATTAAAGGAATCCTGCCCTGGTGGAACAATATAAGTTACCATTAACTTGATGGACAAATAGTCTAAACCGGAAATTTTATTGAAAACCATTAGCAACAATTATTTCAGTGTTAACGAAAAAACTGCCCACAAATCCCTGCTATTTTGGTTTTAAATTACCCGCGCGCAACCATCTTGGATCTTATGACGTTTTGTCGTTGCGCCCGTTTGTTATATTATAAAAACAAAAGAGTTATTCTTTTTCTAACCGGCAAACGTCATACAATACAAAATGGCGGCGCGCGGTAAATCTAACCCCCCAAAATGGCTGATATTTGTATCCAATTTTTTCCGTACATTTGAACGTTTTTCCAATTTATTTCAGCAAATTTTTAGTTTAGGCGACAGTTCCAACTATTTAACGGCAATTTGTTCCAATACACCGATTCAGGCTATTACCGGAAGTTGCCATGAAAGCGAGGCCTAAGGGCTATTAAAAACAACATGGCGGAGTCAAAATACACGAGTCACAAGTGTTGCGCTGCAGCACTATGTAACAATCGTTCTGACAATCGGAAAGATCTTATTTTTCACGCTTTTTTCCGCTAGACCAAAGTCAGAGGAAAATATGGGAGCTAAGGATGAAACGTGGGCGACGGAAAAATTCACTTCTAACACATCACTCTTCTGCTGTTCGGAACATTTTACTGCGAAAGATTATAAAACATCTTTAACTGGCAGAAGGCATGATCTTGTAAAGAACGCAGTTCCTTCTGTTTTTGCCATGGTCAGTGGATCACGATAAAGAGAGTGGGAGGTCCGAAAGAGCTAAAGTACGTGAAGACAATAAGCTTGGAATAATATTATCAGTTGCGGGCCCATCGGGGGAAGTAACATATGAGGAGACAGTTTACCGTTCATGCGAATCACTTAACACTGCAGACAACCACCCAGAGAAAGAATCAGAAGACAAACCACAAGAGAAAGACTTAGTTGCCGAGATTTGTGATCTCAGACAAAAGGTCTTCCTTTCAAAATTTTGCCTGGAACGGTTTAGATCCAATGATGACGACATATTCTTTTACACAGGATTTCCGAATTACCAAGCTTTGATAGCATTTTGGAACTTTGTCAAAACCGTGTTTCTGAGTCGCTTCTCAGTTGGAACCAGGCGCGTTCCAAAGTGAATGGAGACCTCGCAGACACTGCTTTTCCTTATTTACAAGGCCAGAAGAAAGAAAAACAACGAAAGCGAGAAATAGAGCCAATTGATCAGTTGTGGATGTTTCTGACAAGGGTGCGACTTGGATTATTCGAGCGTGACTTGGCGCATAGATTTAATGTATCTGTAAGTACTGTCTCTGATGTTGTTGTCACTTGGGCAAACTACCTTTACATCTTGTTAGGTAGTTTGCCTGTGTGGCCTTCAAAAGAGAAGATAAAGCAGCACTTGCCAGAATCATTTAAGGGAAGATATGAAAATGTACGAGGAATTTTAGATTGTACCGAGCTGAAATGTGAACTGCCCAAAGATTATCAGAAGCATTCAGAAATGTACTCAGATTATAAATCTCATGATACATTTAAGGGGTTGTCTGCATTTCACCTAGTGGCTGGATTACCTTTGTTAGTCACCTATATCCTGGAAGAATCAGTGACAAAGAAACCGTTGAAAAGAGTAATTTTTGTCAGCTAATTGAAACAGGGGATCAATACCTTGCAGACAAAGGCTTTGAAATCCATGACCTGATTGCCCTCAGAGGAGGGAGCTTATATATTCCTCCAAAGAGATTTTCTGCATCTGACCAGTTTACAGAAAGCCAATGTTTTGAGACCATGAGTATAGCTAATGTTGCGAATTCATATCGAAAGAGCAATCAATAAAGGCTTGGCATATATTTAATCAAGTTCTGCCTCTTTCTAGCTATGGATCTATAAATCAGATCTGGACTAGTGTGCGCATTGTTAGTAAACTTTCAAAATCCAATCATTTCTGTCTAGAGAAACTCACTTTTTTAGTTTGTATAGATATTTACATTCAAAGAACACTGGAAACAATTTCAAACTGAAAGCACCTTTCTCCCCAGGCAAGGTGCAAGACTAAAATCTTATCTTTAGACAGCAGAATACTACAAGTGTCTGAAGAGCCCCTTTTTGGGCCTGTTAGTTTAGGATACCCCTTCAAGTGAATTTTAAAAATAATGTTCTGTTCTAGAGTCATTGAGTGTTCTTGCTTTTGATATATTTCTCATGAAAAGCAAGTAAAACTTGGTTTAATTTCATATTGCCATCTTGATGATGATGTGACCTTCAGAACCAAAATGGGGTATCTGAAGTTGGTAAAAATGACAAAGTCAGTCAATGGAAGTGTAGTGATTCCCATCTGCATTTGGCACTGAAACCAGTATTGATGTTTTTCTTTCACTTCATAGAAAGAGTTTGTTTCCATAAATGCAAACTCGTTTCCTTTTGATGATCTTTGATGGCAACCGTAGGTGAGACATCCTGCTTTGACTCAAGACATTTTATTTCTACATTTCTATGCTCAATGTCCACCATTTTGATATTCAATGGTTGCAATTCTATCAGGACTTGCTGCAAGAACTGTATTATCTTTGTCTACAATTAGGCCAACCTCTTGAAGTATGACTTCCTTCACATCTGGTAATGATAAAAGGTATTCTTTGTACAAATTGGCTGCAACTGGCTCATTTTCAATGCCATAAATCATACTCTTACTTTTATAATTAAGTTGTTTAGCTTGTAAATAGCTCACTTGCTTGTAAGGTCTCCCTTTTGTTGTAATTCTTTTAATTAGATTTTCTGGTGTCTTTGACCTTTGGTTATGAATATGGGAAAATACACCTTTACAGATACTGGCAGTTATCCTGTTCTGCTTTTGTTCAAACCAAACAGGGTTGAATGATTGCCCTCTTGTTGCCATTTCAATGTGCTTTTGCTCATCTGTAAGTGTTTCAATAAATGTTTTTGATTGTATTGGTGGTTGTTGTTCTTGAGGAAGGGGGGGATCAGCTGTTCTATAAGAAGAAGTTGACTGTAATCCTTCTTGCACTTGGGTGTTGTCCAGGGGAATTGATATTCTCTGCACATGTGCCTCACCAATAGACTGAGCATTAAGGGATACTTGTAGATCAGGAATATCTGGCACATCAGATTCCCTTTGCACAAGAGAGGAGGGATCAGGTGTTCCATCATTTAAATTTGACTGTGGCTGTTTTTGCCCTTGGGTATTTGGTGTGGGGTGGGTACTACCACAGACAGGGCTCCAATCTACGTTAACAGCAAAAGGGTTGCTATTCAGAGTACAAGATGCTACTAAGTTAGGAGTAGTAAATTCTTGGAGTTGCTTGTGAATTATTGAACCTTTAGCAACTGTTCCAACTATAGTCATTACTGTTGGGATCGACTTTTCGTCTGGTAGCATTGCTGCAAAGGGTCTGGTCGGATTTATGCTCTGAAGATCATGCTTCAGCTTTATCATACTATCAACATCAAGCTTCTGACATTTCGGTGGTCTAGGATCATAAAATTGGGATTGTATGCCTCTTCTCTTCCTGCCAGGAAGGTCAGAGGCATGTCTTGGCTTAACCACATTTGTTGCCATCACCGGATGGAACTGCACTTCTCGTCTATGCCCTTTTCCCCATTGCCTTGGCTTCGACGTGCATGATAGGCTGTTAGGCGTGGAATTTGTTAGCTCAGACTTTCTTGTCATGTCCTCAAGTTTCCAAATTACAGCCATTACATGGCAGCAACATCCACTATTGGAGGCTGGACACTCCCTATCACACTTTGCTGCCACAATCTTAGGGGTTCCCTTTTGGTTAAGAACCAATTTTACCTTGTACTTAACGTTCCTTTTGTAGGAAGCCCAACAACAAGCGCGCAAATATATCAGACTTTTCTCTGCGCTGTTATATACTTGTAAATCGTGCACAAAGCTCATCATGCGAAGGCCTTTGTCATTCGAGTTTATTACAACGTCTGCATTGACAAACTTCTTAACTGATTTCCCAGAATTTTTAACTTGTTCAAAGGCGTCCATGGGTACAAATGAAGGTAAAATAGAAAAGTCTTCCGAAAATAACGTGGACTCGTCCGGCGGGAAGCTATCGAAAGGCGAATTACTGGAGCTTGTTTGTTCGAGCGTGCCTCTCTACTGTATCATTTGACCGCTTGAGCTTGTCAAGCTTTGCCTTCGTGTAGCTTCTATCAGGATCAGGGTCATAAACCTTGTCTCTGTAGTAAGGGATCGAGTTGAATGCTTTCACCCTGCGGAAAAGAAGTATAAAAGCCGGCTTTAGAGGTTTTATATGGAACGAAACTCGCAACAAAAACCTTCCACACGACAAATGTTACGAAACTTACTTTTCGACGAGATCTTTCTTTAATCCTTGTTGGTTTAGTCTTCTACACTTAAGCCAGAATTTTAACTGTGGTATTGTCCATTTGCTTATATCCTCTACATTTTCAACGGATGAACACGGGATATCGTTTGGTGTAAGCTTTATCTCTCGTAATGCTCTTTCGTCCATGTTTTGCTACTGCAAGTTTTGAGATTCGCGCCATTCTTGGCCCTTAGGCCTCGCTTTCATGCAACTTCCGGTAATAGCCTGAATCGGTGTATAGTGGGGGTTTCCTGTAATTTATTTTTTCTGGGGGATCGGAGAAAAACTAACAATAGTAATTAGTTCAATATCAATCAGTTTTGAGTTCTGGAATATACACAGTCTGAATGAAACTCACTACATAAGATTTTGTGGATTAAAATATCTAGAGATTGCTAATCGAATATAAGGTAGGGCTCGCGCAAACCCAAACAAGAAAACCAGCTCGCAGGCTAAGGGATGGACCATTTTATTATTTTGGGAGGGGGGAGGGGGGGGGGGGGGGGGGGGGGGGTTGGGCAATTACTAAAAATAAATTCCTGCACAACAAAAGTAGAGAGAAAAAAATTCCAGCTCAGAAAAATTGGCCGGGATCGAGATTCAAACCCAGGCCAAATTGGTGGGAGGCGAGTGTATCCCTGCTCCCCAATCTGTTTCAATTTGGTTTAATACTATAGTAACTCATGAGCTCTTCCCTTCAATTTATAAGATCTCGAGCTTCCCTTCAATTTATAAGATCTCGAGCTTCCCTTCAATTTATAAGATCTCGAGCTTCCCTTCAATTTATAAGATCTCGAGCTTCCCTTCAATTTATAAGATCTCGAGCTTCCCTTCAATTTATAAGATCTCGAGCTTCCCTTCAATTTATAAGATCTCGAGCTTTCCTTCAATTTATAAGATCTCGAGCTTTCCTTCAATTTATAAGATCTCGAGCTTCCCTTCAATTTATAAGATCTCGAGCTTTCCTTCAATTTATAAGATCTCGAGCTTCCCTTCAATTTATAAGATCTCGAGCTTCCCTTCAATTTATAAGATCTCGAGCTACCCTTCAATTTATAAGATCTCGGGCTTTCCTTCAATTTATAAGATCTCGAGCTTCCCTTCAATTTATAAGATCTCGAGCTACCCTTCAATTTATAAGATCTCGAGCTTCCCTTCAATTTAAAAGATCTCGAGCTTCCCTTCAATTTATAAGATCTCGAGCTTCCCTTCAATTTATAAGATCTCGAGCTTCCTTCAATTTATAAGATCTCGAGCTTCCCTTCAATTTATAAGATCTCGAGCTTCCCTTCAATTTATAAGATCTCGAGCTACCCTTCAATTTATAAGATCTCGAGCTTTCCTTCAATTTATAAGATCTCGAGCTTCCCTTCAATTTATAAGATCTCGAGCTTCCCTTCAATTTATAAGATCTCGAGCTTCCCTTCAATTTATAAGATCTCGAGCTTCCCTTCAATTTATAAGATCTCGAGCTTCCCTTCAATTTATAAGATCTCGAGCTTCCCTTCAATTTATAAGATCTCGAGCTTCCCTTCAATTTATAAGATCTCGAGCTTCCCTTCAATTTATAAGATCTCGAGCTACCCTTCAATTTATAAGATCTCGAGCTTCCCTTCAATTTATAAGATCTCGAGCTTCCCTTCAATTTATAAGATCTCGAGCTTCCCTTCAATTTATAAGATCTCGAGCTTCCCTTCAATTTATAAGATCTCGAGCTTCCCTTCAATTTATAAGATCTCGAGCTTCCCTTCAATTTATAAGATCTCGAGCTTCCCTTCAATTTATAAGATCTCGAGCTACCCTTCAATTTATAAGATCTCGAGCTTCCCTTCAATTTATAAGATCTCGAGCTTCCCTTCAATTTATAAGATCTCGAGCTTCCCTTCAATTTATAAGATCTCGAGCTTCCCTTCAATTTATAAGATCTCGAGCTACCCTTCAATTTATAAGATCTCGAGCTTCCCTTCAATTTATAAGATCTCGAGCTTCCCTTCAATTTATAAGATCTCGAGCTTCCCTTCAATTTATAAGATCTCGAGCTTCCCTTCAATTTATAAGATCTCGAGCTTCCCTTCAATTTATAAGATCTCGAGCTACCCTTCAATTTATAAGATCTCGAGCTTCCCTTCAATTTATAAGATCTCGAGCTTCCCTTCAATTTATAAGATCTCGAGCTTCCCTTCAATTTATAAGATCTCGAGCTTCCCTTCAATTTATAAGATCTCGAGCTTCCCTTCAATTTATAAGATCTCGAGCTTCCCTTCAATTTATAAGATCTCGAGCTTCCCTTCAATTTATAAGATCTCGAGCTTCCCTTCAATTTATAAGATCTCGAGCTTCCCTTCAATTTATAAGATCTCGAGCTTCCCTTCAATTTATAAGATCTCGAGCTTCCCTTCAATTTATAAGATCTCGAGCTTCCCTTCAATTTATAAGATCTCGAGCTTCCCTTCAATTTATAAGATCTCGAGCTACCCTTCAATTTATAAGATCTCGAGCTTCCCTTCAATTTATAAGATCTCGAGCTTCCCTTCAATTTATAAGATCTCGAGCTTCCCTTCAATTTATAAGATCTCGAGCTTCCCTTCAATTTATAAGATCTCGAGCTACCCTTCAATTTATAAGATCTCGAGCTTCCCTTCAATTTATAAGATCTCGAGCTTCCCTTCAATTTATAAGATCTCGAGCTTCCCTTCAATTTATAAGATCTCGAGCTACCCTTCAATTTATAAGATCTCGAGCTTCCCTTCAATTTATAAGATCTCGAGCTTCCCTTCAATTTATAAGATCTCGAGCTTCCCTTCAATTTATAAGATCTCGAGCTTCCCTTCAATTTATAAGATCTCGAGCTTCCCTTCAATTTATAAGATCTCGAGCTTCCCTTCAAGTTATAAGATCTCGCGCTTCCCTTCAATTTATAAGATCTCGAGCTACCCTTCAATTTATAAGATCTCGAGCTTCCCTTCAATTTATAAGATCTCGAGCTTCCCTTCAATTTATAAGATCTCGAGCTTCCCTTCAATTTATAAGATCTCGAGCTTCCCTTCAATTTATAAGATCTCGAGCTTCCCTTCAATTTATAAGATCTCGAGCTTCCTTCAATTTATAAGATCTCGAGCTTCCCTTCAATTTATAAGATCTCGAGCTTCCCTTCAATTTATAAGATCTCGAGCTTCCCTTCAATTTATAAGATCTCGAGCTTCCCTTCAATTTATAAGATCTCGAGCTTCCCTTCAATTTATAAGATCTCGAGCTTCCCTTCAATTTATAAGATCTCGAGCTTCCCTTCAATTTATAAGATCTCGAGCTTCCCTTCAATTTATAAGATCTCGAGCTACCCTTCAATTTATAAGATCTCGAGCTTCCCTTCAATTTATAAGATCTCGAGCTTCCCTTCAATTTATAAGATCTCGAGCTTCCCTTCAATTTATAAGATCTCGAGCTTCCCTTCAATTTATAAGATCTCGAGCTTCCCTTCAATTTATAAGATCTCGAGCTTCCCTTCAATTTATAAGATCTCGAGCTTCCCTTCAATTTATAAGATCTCGAGCTTCCCTTCAATTTATAAGATCTCGAGCTTCCCTTCAATTTATAAGATCTCGAGCTTCCCTTCAATTTATAAGATCTCGAGCTACCCTTCAATTTATAAGATCTCGAGCTTCCCTTCAATTTATAAGATCTCGAGCTTCCCTTCAATTTATAAGATCTCGAGCTTCCCTTCAATTTATAAGATCTCGAGCTTCCCTTCAATTTATAAGATCTCGAGCTTCCCTTCAATTTATAAGATCTCGAGCTTCCCTTCAATTTATAAGATCTCGAGCTACCCTTCAATTTATAAGATCTCGAGCTTCCCTTCAATTTATAAGATCTCGAGCTTCCCTTCAATTTATAAGATCTCGAGCTTCCCTTCAATTTATAAGATCTCGAGCTTCCCTTCAATTTATAAGATCTCGAGCTTCCCTTCAATTTATAAGATCTCGAGCTTCCCTTCAATTTATAAGATCTCGAGCTTCCCTTCAATTTATAAGATCTCGAGCTACCCTTCAATTTATAAGATCTCGAGCTTCCCTTCAATTTATAAGATCTCGAGCTTCCCTTCAATTTATAAGATCTCGAGCTTCCCTTCAATTTATAAGATCTCGAGCTTCCCTTCAATTTATAAGATCTCGAGCTTCCCTTCAATTTATAAGATCTCGAGCTTCCCTTCAATTTATAAGATCTCGAGCTTCCCTTCAATTTATAAGATCTCGAGCTTCCCTTCAATTTATAAGATCTCGAGCTTCCCTTCAATTTATAAGATCTCGAGCTTCCCTTCAATTTATAAGATCTCGAGCTACCCTTCAATTTATAAGATCTCGAGCTTCCCTTCAATTTATAAGATCTCGAGCTTCCCTTCAATTTATAAGATCTCGAGCTTCCCTTCAATTTATAAGATCTCGAGCTTCCCTTCAATTTATAAGATCTCGAGCTTCCCTTCAATTTATAAGATCTCGAGCTACCCTTCAATTTATAAGATCTCGAGCTTCCCTTCAATTTATAAGATCTCGAGCTTCCCTTCAATTTATAAGATCTCGAGCTTCCCTTCAATTTATAAGATCTCGAGCTTCCCTTCAATTTATAAGATCTCGAGCTTCCCTTCAATTTATAAGATCTCGAGCTTCCCTTCAATTTATAAGATCTCGAGCTTCCCTTCAATTTATAAGATCTCGAGCTTCCCTTCAATTTATAAGATCTCGAGCTTCCCTTCAATTTATAAGATCTCGAGCTTCCCTTCAATTTATAAGATCTCGAGCTTCCCTTCAATTTATAAGATCTCGAGCTTCCCTTCAATTTATAAGATCTCGAGCTTCCCTTCAATTTATAAGATCTCGAGCTTCCCTTCAATTTATAAGATCTCGAGCTTCCCTTCAATTTATAAGATCTCGAGCTTCCCTTCAATTTATAAGATCTCGAGCTTCCCTTCAATTTATAAGATCTCGAGCTTCCCTTCAATTTATAAGATCTCGAGCTTCCCTTCAATTTATAAGATCTCGAGCTTCCCTTCAATTTATAAGATCTCGAGCTTCCCTTCAATTTATAAGATCTCGAGCTTCCCTTCAATTTATAAGATCTCGAGCTTCCCTTCAATTTATAAGATCTCGAGCTTCCCTTCAATTTATAAGATCTCGAGCTTCCCTTCAATTTATAAGATCTCGAGCTTCCCTTCAATTTATAAGATCTCGAGCTTCCCTTCAATTTATAAGATCTCGAGCTTCCCTTCAATTTATAAGATCTCGAGCTTCCCTTCAATTTATAAGATCTCGAGCTTCCCTTCAATTTATAAGATCTCGAGCTACCCTTCAATTTATAAGATCTCGAGCTTCCCTTCAATTTATAAGATCTCGAGCTTCCCTTCAATTTATAAGATCTCGAGCTTCCCTTCAATTTATAAGATCTCGAGCTTCCCTTCAATTTATAAGATCTCGAGCTTCCCTTCAATTTATAAGATCTCGAGCTTCCCTTCAATTTATAAGATCTCGAGCTTCCCTTCAATTTATAAGATCTCGAGCTTCCCTTCAATTTATAAGATCTCGAGCTTCCCTTCAATTTATAAGATCTCGAGCTTCCCTTCAATTTATAAGATCTCGAGCTTCCCTTCAATTTATAAGATCTCGAGCTTCCCTTCAATTTATAAGATCTCGAGCTTCCCTTCAATTTATAAGATCTCGAGCTTCCCTTCAATTTATAAGATCTCGAGCTTCCCTTCAATTTATAAGATCTCGAGCTTCCCTTCAATTTATAAGATCTCGAGCTTCCCTTCAATTTATAAGATCTCGAGCTTCCCTTCAATTTATAAGATCTCGAGCTTCCCTTCAATTTATAAGATCTCGAGCTTCCCTTCAATTTATAAGATCTCGAGCTTCCCTTCAATTTATAAGATCTCGAGCTTCCCTTCAATTTATAAGATCTCGAGCTTCCCTTCAATTTATAAGATCTCGAGCTACCCTTCAATTTATAAGATCTCGAGCTTCCCTTCAATTTATAAGATCTCGAGCTTCCCTTCAATTTATAAGATCTCGAGCTTCCCTTCAATTTATAAGATCTCGAGCTTCCCTTCAATTTATAAGATCTCGAGCTTCCCTTCAATTTATAAGATCTCGAGCTTCCCTTCAATTTATAAGATCTCGAGCTTCCCTTCAATTTATAAGATCTCGAGCTTCCCTTCAATTTATAAGATCTCGAGCTTCCGTTCAATTTATAAGATCTCGAGCTACCCTTCAATTTATAAGATCTCGAGCTTCCCTTCAATTTATAAGATCTCGAGCTTCCCTTCAATTTATAAGATCTCGAGCTTCCCTTCAATTTATAAGATCTCGAGCTTCCTTCAATTTATAAGATCTCGAGCTTCCCTTCAATTTATAAGATCTCGAGCTACCCTTCAATTTATAAGATCTCGAGCTTCCCTATAATTTATAAGATCTCGAGCTTCCCTTCAATTTATAAGATCTCGAGCTTCCCTTCAATTTATAAGATCTCGAGCTTCCCTTCAATTTATAAGATCTCGAGCTTCCCTTCAATTTATAAGATCTCGAGCTTCCCTTCAATTTATAAGATCTCGAGCTTCCCTTCAATTTATAAGATCTCGAGCTACCCTTCAATTTATAAGATCTCGAGCTTCCCTTCAATTTATAAGATCTCGAGCTTCCCTTCAATTTATAAGATCTCGAGCTTCCCTTCAATTTATAAGATCTCGAGCTTCCCTTCAATTTATAAGATCTCGATCTTCCCTTCAATTTATAAGATCTCGAGCTTCCCTTCAATTTATAAGATCTCGAGCTTCCCTTCAATTTATAAGATCTCGAGCTTCCCTTCAATTTATAAGATCTCGAGCTTCCCTTCAATTTATAAGATCTCGAGCTTCCCTTCAATTTATAAGATCTCGAGCTTCCCTTCAATTTATAAGATCTCGAGCTTCCCTTCAATTTATAAGATCTCGAGCTTCCCTTCAATTTATAAGATCTCGAGCTTCCCTTCAATTTATAAGATCTCGAGCTACCCTTCAATTTATAAGATCTCGAGCTTCCCTTCAATTTATAAGATCTCGAGCTTCCCTTCAATTTATAAGATCTCGAGCTTCCCTTCAATTTATAAGATCTCGAGCTTCCCTTCAATTTATAAGATCTCGAGCTTCCCTTCAATTTATAAGATCTCGAGCTTCCCTTCAATTTATAAGATCTCGAGCTTCCCTTCAATTTATAAGATCTCGAGCTTCCCTTCAATTTATAAGATCTCGAGCTTCCCTTCAATTTATAAGATCTCGAGCTTCCCTTCAATTTATAAGATCTCGAGCTTCCCTTCAATTTATAAGATCTCGAGCTTCCCTTCAATTTATAAGATCTCGAGCTTCCCTTCAATTTATAAGATCTCGAGCTTCCCTTCAATTTATAAGATCTCGAGCTTCCCTTCAATTTATAAGATCTCGAGCTTCCCTTCAATTTATAAGATCTCGAGCTTCCCTTCAATTTATAAGATCTCGAGCTTCCCTTCAATTTATAAGATCTCGAGCTTCCCTTCAATTTATAAGATCTCGAGCTTCCCTTCAATTTATAAGATCTCGAGCTTCCCTTCAATTTATAAGATCTCGAGCTTCCCTTCAATTTATAAGATCTCGAGCTTCCCTTCAATTTATAAGATCTCGAGCTTCCCTTCAATTTATAAGATCTCGAGCTTCCCTTCAATTTATAAGATCTCGAGCTTCCCTTCAATTTATAAGATCTCGAGCTTCCCTTCAATTTATAAGATCTCGAGCTTCCCTTCATTTATAAGATCTCGAGCTTCCCTTCAATTTATAAGATCTCGAGCTTCCCTTCAATTTATAAGATCTCGAGCTTCCCTTCAATTTATAAGATCTCGAGCTTCCCTTCAATTTATAAGATCTCGAGCTTCCCTTCAATTTATAAGATCTCGAGCTTCCCTTCAATTTATAAGATCTCGAGCTTCCCTTCAATTTATAAGATCTCGAGCTTCCCTTCAATTTATAAGATCTCGAGCTTCCCTTCAATTTATAAGATCTCGAGCTTCCCTTCAATTTATAAGATCTCGAGCTTCCCTTCAATTTATAAGATCTCGAGCTTCCCTTCAATTTATAAGATCTCGAGCTTCCCTTCAATTTATAAGATCTCGAGCTTCCCTTCAATTTATAAGATCTCGAGCTTCCCTTCAATTTATAAGATCTCGAGCTTCCCTTCAATTTATAAGATCTCGAGCTTCCCTTCAATTTATAAGATCTCGAGCTTCCCTTCAATTTATAAGATCTCGAGCTTCCCTTCAATTTATAAGATCTCGAGCTTCCCTTCAATTTATAAGATCTCGAGCTTCCCTTCAATTTATAAGATCTCGAGCTTCCCTTCAATTTATAAGATCTCGAGCTTCCCTTCAATTTATAAGATCTCGAGCTTCCCTTCAATTTATAAGATCTCGAGCTTCCCTTCAATTTATAAGATCTCGAGCTTCCCTTCAATTTATAAGATCTCGAGCTTCCCTTCAATTTATAAGATCTCGAGCTTCCCTTCAATTTATAAGATCTCGAGCTTCCCTTCAATTTATAAGATCTCGAGCTTCCCTTCAATTTATAAGATCTCGAGCTTCCCTTCAATTTATAAGATCTCGAGCTTCCCTTCAATTTATAAGATCTCGAGCTTCCCTTCAATTTATAAGATCTCGAGCTACCCTTCAATTTATAAGATCTCGAGCTTCCCTTCAATTTATAAGATCTCGAGCTTCCCTTCAATTTATAAGATCTCGAGCTTCCCTTCAATTTATAAGATCTCGAGCTTCCCTTCAATTTATAAGATCTCGATCTTCCCTTCAATTTATAAGATCTCGAGCTTCCCTTCAATTTACAAGATCTCGAGCTTCCCTTCAATTTATAAGATCTCGAGCTTCCCTTCAATTTATAAGATCTCGAGCTTCCCTTCAATTTATAAGATCTCGAGCTACCCTTCAATTTATAAGATCTCGAGCTTCCCTTCAATTTATAAGATCTCGAGCTTCCCTTCAATTTATAAGATCTCGAGCTTCCCTTCAATTTATAAGATCTCGAGCTTCCCTTCAATTTATAAGATCTCGAGCTACCCTTCAATTTATAAGATCTCGAGCTTCCCTTCAATTTATAAGATCTCGAGCTTCCCTTCAATTTATAAGATCTCGAGCTTCCCTTCAATTTATAAGATCTCGAGCTTCCCTTCAATTTATAAGATCTCGAGCTTCCCTTCAATTTATAAGATCTCGAGCTTCCCTTCAATTTATAAGATCTCGAGCTACCCTTCAATTTATAAGATCTCGAGCTTCCCTTCAATTTATAAGATCTCGAGCTTCCCTTCAATTTATAAGATCTCGAGCTTCCCTTCAATTTATAAGATCTCGAGCTTCCCTTCAATTTATAAGATCTCGAGCTTCCCTTCAATTTATAAGATCTCGAGCTTCCCTTCAATTTATAAGATCTCGAGCTTCCCTTCAATTTATAAGATCTCGAGCTTCCCTTCAATTTATAAGATCTCGAGCTTCCCTTCAATTTATAAGATCTCGAGCTTCCCTTCAATTTATAAGATCTCGAGCTTCCCTTCAATTTATAAGATCTCGAGCTTCCCTTCAATTTATAAGATCTCGAGCTTCCCTTCAATTTATAAGATCTCGAGCTTCCCTTCAATTTATAAGATCTCGAGCTACCCTTCAATTTATAAGATCTCGAGCTTCCCTTCAATTTATAAGATCTCGAGCTTCCCTTCAATTTATAAGATCTCGAGCTTCCCTTCAATTTATAAGATCTCGAGCTTCCCTTCAATTTATAAGATCTCGAGCTTCCCTTCAATTTATAAGATCTCGAGCTTCCCTTCAATTTATAAGATCTCGAGCTTCCCTTCAATTTATAAGATCTCGAGCTTCCCTTCAATTTATAAGATCTCGAGCTTCCCTTCAATTTATAAGATCTCGAGCTTCCCTTCAATTTATAAGATCTCGAGCTTCCCTTCAATTTATAAGATCTCGAGCTTCCCTTCAATTTATAAGATCTCGAGCTTCCCTTCAATTTATAAGATCTCGAGCTTCCCTTCAATTTATAAGATCTCGAGCTTCCCTTCAATTTATAAGATCTCGAGCTTCCCTTCAATTTATAAGATCTCGAGCTTCCCTTCAATTTATAAGATCTCGAGCTTCCCTTCAATTTATAAGATCTCGAGCTTCCCTTCAATTTATAAGATCTCGAGCTTCCCTTCAATTTATAAGATCTCGAGCTTCCCTTCAATTTATAAGATCTCGAGCTTCCCTTCAATTTATAAGATCTCGAGCTTCCCTTCAATTTATAAGATCTCGAGCTTCCCTTCAATTTATAAGATCTCGAGCTTCCCTTCAATTTATAAGATCTCGAGCTTCCCTTCAATTTATAAGATCTCGAGCTTCCCTTCAATTTATAAGATCTCGAGCTTCCCTTCAATTTATAAGATCTCGAGCTTCCCTTCAATTTATAAGATCTCGAGCTTCCCTTCAATTTATAAGATCTCGAGCTTCCCTTCAATTTATAAGATCTCGAGCTTCCCTTCAATTTATAAGATCTCGAGCTTCCCTTCAATTTATAAGATCTCGAGCTTCCCTTCAATTTATAAGATCTCGAGCTTCCCTTCAATTTATAAGATCTCGAGCTTCCCTTCAATTTATAAGATCTCGAGCTTCCCTTCAATTTATAAGATCTCGAGCTTCCCTTCAATTTATAAGATCTCGAGCTTCCCTTCAATTTATAAGATCTCGAGCTTCCCTTCAATTTATAAGATCTCGAGCTTCCCTTCAATTTATAAGATCTCGAGCTTCCCTTCAATTTATAAGATCTCGAGCTTCCCTTCAATTTATAAGATCTCGAGCTTCCCTTCAATTTATAAGATCTCGAGCTTCCCTTCAATTTATAAGATCTCGAGCTTCCCTTCAATTTATAAGATCTCGAGCTTCCCTTCAATTTATAAGATCTCGAGCTACCCTTCAATTTATAAGATCTCGAGCTTCCCTTCAATTTATAAGATCTCGAGCTTCCCTTCAATTTATAAGATCTCGAGCTTCCCTTCAATTTATAAGATCTCGAGCTTCCCTTCAATTTATAAGATCTCGAGCTTCCCTTCAATTTATAAGATCTCGAGCTTCCCTTCAATTTATAAGATCTCGAGCTTCCCTTCAATTTATAAGATCTCGAGCTTCCCTTCAATTTATAAGATCTCGAGCTTCCCTTCAATTTATAAGATCTCGAGCTTCCCTTCAATTTATAAGATCTCGAGCTTCCCTTCAATTTATAAGATCTCGAGCTTCCCTTCAATTTTATAAGATCTCGAGCTTCCCTTCAATTTATAAGATCTCGAGCTTCCCTTCAATTTATAAGATCTCGAGCTTCCCTTCAATTTATAAGATCTCGAGCTTCCCTTCAATTTATAAGATCTCGAGCTTCCCTTCAATTTATAAGATCTCGAGCTTCCCTTCAATTTATAAGATCTCGAGCTTCCCTTCAATTTATAAGATCTCGAGCTTCCCTTCAATTTATAAGATCTCGAGCTTCCCTTCAATTTATAAGATCTCGAGCTTCCCTTCAATTTATAAGATCTCGAGCTTCCCTTCAATTTATAAGATCTCGAGCTTCCCTTCAATTTATAAGATCTCGAGCTTCCCTTCAATTTATAAGATCTCGAGCTTCCCTTCAATTTATAAGATCTCGAGCTTCCCTTCAATTTATAAGATCTCGAGCTTCCCTTCAATTTATAAGATCTCGAGCTTCCCTTCAATTTATAAGATCTCGAGCTTCCCTTCAATTTATAAGATCTCGAGCTTCCCTTCAATTTATAAGATCTCGAGCTTCCCTTCAATTTATAAGATCTCGAGCTTCCCTTCAATTTATAAGATCTCGAGCTTCCCTTCAATTTATAAGATCTCGAGCTTCCCTTCAATTTATAAGATCTCGAGCTTCCCTTCAATTTATAAGATCTCGAGCTTCCCTTCAATTTATAAGATCTCGAGCTTCCCTTCAATTTATAAGATCTCGAGCTTCCCTTCAATTTATAAGATCTCGAGCTTCCCTTCAATTTATAAGATCTCGAGCTTCCCTTCAATTTATAAGATCTCGAGCTTCCCTTCAATTTATAAGATCTCGAGCTTCCCTTCAATTTATAAGATCTCGAGCTTCCCTTCAATTTATAAGATCTCGAGCTTCCCTTCAATTTATAAGATCTCGAGCTTCCCTTCAATTTATAAGATCTCGAGCTTCCCTTCAATTTATAAGATCTCGAGCTTCCCTTCAATTTATAAGATCTCGAGCTTCCCTTCAATTTATAAGATCTCGAGCTTCCCTTCAATTTATAAGATCTCGAGCTTCCCTTCAATTTATAAGATCTCGAGCTTCCCTTCAATTTATAAGATCTCGAGCTTCCCTTCAATTTATAAGATCTCGAGCTTCCCTTCAATTTATAAGATCTCGAGCTTCCCTTCAATTTATAAGATCTCGAGCTTCCCTTCAATTTATAAGATCTCGAGCTTCCCTTCAATTTATAAGATCTCGAGCTTCCCTTCAATTTATAAGATCTCGAGCTTCCCTTCAATTTATAAGATCTCGAGCTTCCCTTCAATTTATAAGATCTCGAGCTTCCCTTCAATTTATAAGATCTCGAGCTTCCCTTCAATTTATAAGATCTCGAGCTTCCCTTCAATTTATAAGATCTCGAGCTTCCCTTCAATTTATAAGATCTCGAGCTTCCCTTCAATTTATAAGATCTCGAGCTTCCCTTCAATTTATAAGATCTCGAGCTTCCCTTCAATTTATAAGATCTCGAGCTTCCCTTCAATTTATAAGATCTCGAGCTTCCCTTCAATTTATAAGATCTCGAGCTTCCCTTCAATTTATAAGATCTCGAGCTTCCCTTCAATTTATAAGATCTCGAGCTTCCCTTCAATTTATAAGATCTCGAGCTTCCCTTCAATTTATAAGATCTCGAGCTTCCCTTCAATTTATAAGATCTCGAGCTTCCCTTCAATTTATAAGATCTCGAGCTTCCCTTCAATTTATAAGATCTCGAGCTTCCCTTCAATTTATAAGATCTCGAGCTTCCCTTCAATTTATAAGATCTCGAGCTTCCCTTCAATTTATAAGATCTCGAGCTTCCCTTCAATTTATAAGATCTCGAGCTTCCCTTCAATTTATAAGATCTCGAGCTTCCCTTCAATTTATAAGATCTCGAGCTTCCCTTCAATTTATAAGATCTCGAGCTTCCCTTCAATTTATAAGATCTCGAGCTTCCCTTCAATTTATAAGATCTCGAGCTTCCCTTCAATTTATAAGATCTCGAGCTTCCCTTCAATTTATAAGATCTCGAGCTTCCCTTCAATTTATAAGATCTCGAGCTTCCCTTCAATTTATAAGATCTCGAGCTTCCCTTCAATTTATAAGATCTCGAGCTTCCCTTCAATTTATAAGATCTCGAGCTTCCCTTCAATTTATAAGATCTCGAGCTTCCCTTCAATTTATAAGATCTCGAGCTTCCCTTCAATTTATAAGATCTCGAGCTTCCCTTCAATTTATAAGATCTCGAGCTTCCCTTCAATTTATAAGATCTCGAGCTTCCCTTCAATTTATAAGATCTCGAGCTTCCCTTCAATTTATAAGATCTCGAGCTTCCCTTCAATTTATAAGATCTCGAGCTTCCCTTCAATTTATAAGATCTCGAGCTTCCCTTCAATTTATAAGATCTCGAGCTTCCCTTCAATTTATAAGATCTCGAGCTTCCCTTCAATTTATAAGATCTCGAGCTTCCCTTCAATTTATAAGATCTCGAGCTTCCCTTCAATTTATAAGATCTCGAGCTTCCCTTCAATTTATAAGATCTCGAGCTTCCCTTCAATTTATAAGATCTCGAGCTTCCCTTCAATTTATAAGATCTCGAGCTTCCCTTCAATTTATATAAGATCTCGAGCTTCCCTTCAATTTATAAGATCTCGAGCTTCCCTTCAATTTATAAGATCTCGAGCTTCCCTTCAATTTATAAGATCTCGAGCTTCCCTTCAATTTATAAGATCTCGAGCTTCCCTTCAATTTATAAGATCTCGAGCTTCCCTTCAATTTATAAGATCTCGAGCTTCCCTTCAATTTATAAGATCTCGAGCTTCCCTTCAATTTATAAGATCTCGAGCTTCCCTTCAATTTATAAGATCTCGAGCTTCCCTTCAATTTATAAGATCTCGAGCTTCCCTTCAATTTATAAGATCTCGAGCTTCCCTTCAATTTATAAGATCTCGAGCTTCCCTTCAATTTATAAGATCTCGAGCTTCCCTTCAATTTATAAGATCTCGAGCTTCCCTTCAATTTATAAGATCTCGAGCTTCCCTTCAATTTATAAGATCTCGAGCTTCCCTTCAATTTATAAGATCTCGAGCTTCCCTTCAATTTATAAGATCTCGAGCTTCCCTTCAATTTATAAGATCTCGAGCTTCCCTTCAATTTATAAGATCTCGAGCTTCCCTTCAATTTATAAGATCTCGAGCTTCCCTTCAATTTATAAGATCTCGAGCTTCCCTTCAATTTATAAGATCTCGAGCTTCCCTTCAATTTATAAGATCTCGAGCTTCCCTTCAATTTATAAGATCTCGAGCTTCCCTTCAATTTATAAGATCTCGAGCTTCCCTTCAATTTATAAGATCTCGAGCTTCCCTTCAATTTATAAGATCTCGAGCTTCCCTTCAATTTATAAGATCTCGAGCTTCCCTTCAATTTATAAGATCTCGAGCTTCCCTTCAATTTATAAGATCTCGAGCTTCCCTTCAATTATAAGATCTCGAGCTTCCCTTCAATTTATAAGATCTCGAGCTTCCCTTCAATTTATAAGATCTCGAGCTTCCCTTCAATTTATAAGATCTCGAGCTTCCCTTCAATTTATAAGATCTCGAGCTTCCCTTCAATTTATAAGATCTCGAGCTTCCCTTCAATTTATAAGATCTCGAGCTTCCCTTCAATTTATAAGATCTCGAGCTTCCCTTCAATTTATAAGATCTCGAGCTTCCCTTCAATTTATAAGATCTCGAGCTTCCCTTCAATTTATAAGATCTCGAGCTTCCCTTCAATTTATAAGATCTCGAGCTTCCTTCAATTTATAAGATCTCGAGCTTCCCTTCAATTTATAAGATCTCGAGCTTCCCTTCAATTTATAAGATCTCGAGCTTCCCTTCAATTTATAAGATCTCGAGCTTCCCTTCAATTTATAAGATCTCGAGCTTCCCTTCAATTTATAAGATCTCGAGCTTCCCTTCAATTTATAAGATCTCGAGCTTCCCTTCAATTTATAAGATCTCGAGCTTCCCTTCAATTTATAAGATCTCGAGCTTCCCTTCAATTTATAAGATCTCGAGCTTCCCTTCAATTTATAAGATCTCGAGCTTCCCTTCAATTTATAAGATCTCGAGCTTCCCTTCAATTTATAAGATCTCGAGCTTCCCTTCAATTTATAAGATCTCGAGCTTCCCTTCAATTTATAAGATCTCGAGCTTCCCTTCAATTTATAAGATCTCGAGCTTCCCTTCAATTTATAAGATCTCGAGCTTCCCTTCAATTTATAAGATCTCGAGCTTCCCTTCAATTTATAAGATCTCGAGCTTCCCTTCAATTTATAAGATCTCGAGCTTCCCTTCAATTTATAAGATCTCGAGCTTCCCTTCAATTTATAAGATCTCGAGCTTCCCTTCAATTTATAAGATCTCGAGCTTCCCTTCAATTTATAAGATCTCGAGCTTCCCTTCAATTTATAAGATCTCGAGCTTCCCTTCAATTTATAAGATCTCGAGCTTCCCTTCAATTTATAAGATCTCGAGCTTCCCTTCAATTTATAAGATCTCGAGCTTCCCTTCAATTTATAAGATCTCGAGCTTCCCTTCAATTTATAAGATCTCGAGCTTCCCTTCAATTTATAAGATCTCGAGCTTCCCTTCAATTTATAAGATCTCGAGCTTCCCTTCAATTTATAAGATCTCGAGCTTCCCTTCAATTTATAAGATCTCGAGCTTCCCTTCAATTTATAAGATCTCGAGCTTCCCTTCAATTTATAAGATCTCGAGCTTCCCTTCAATTTATAAGATCTCGAGCTTCCCTTCAATTTATAAGATCTCGAGCTTCCCTTCAATTTATAAGATCTCGAGCTTCCCTTCAATTTATAAGATCTCGAGCTTCCCTTCAATTTATAAGATCTCGAGCTTCCCTTCAATTTATAAGATCTCGAGCTTCCCTTCAATTTATAAGATCTCGAGCTTCCCTTCAATTTATAAGATCTCGAGCTTCCCTTCAATTTATAAGATCTCGAGCTTCCCTTCAATTTATAAGATCTCGAGCTTCCCTTCAATTTATAAGATCTCGAGCTTCCCTTCAATTTATAAGATCTCGAGCTTCCCTTCAATTTATAAGATCTCGAGCTTCCCTTCAATTTATAAGATCTCGAGCTTCCCTTCAATTTATAAGATCTCGAGCTTCCCTTCAATTTATAAGATCTCGAGCTTCCCTTCAATTTATAAGATCTCGAGCTTCCCTTCAATTTATAAGATCTCGAGCTTCCCTTCAATTTATAAGATCTCGAGCTTCCCTTCAATTTATAAGATCTCGAGCTTCCCTTCAATTTATAAGATCTCGAGCTTCCCTTCAATTTATAAGATCTCGAGCTTCCCTTCAATTTATAAGATCTCGAGCTTCCCTTCAATTTATAAGATCTCGAGCTTCCCTTCAATTTATAAGATCTCGAGCTTCCCTTCAATTTATAAGATCTCGAGCTTCCCTTCAATTTATAAGATCTCGAGCTTCCCTTCAATTTATAAGATCTCGAGCTTCCCTTCAATTTATAAGATCTCGAGCTTCCCTTCAATTTATAAGATCTCGAGCTTCCCTTCAATTTATAAGATCTCGAGCTTCCCTTCAATTTATAAGATCTCGAGCTTCCCTTCAATTTATAAGATCTCGAGCTTCCCTTCAATTTATAAGATCTCGAGCTTCCCTTCAATTTATAAGATCTCGAGCTTCCCTTCAATTTATAAGATCTCGAGCTTCCCTTCAATTTATAAGATCTCGAGCTTCCCTTCAATTTATAAGATCTCGAGCTTCCCTTCAATTTATAAGATCTCGAGCTTCCCTTCAATTTATAAGATCTCGAGCTTCCCTTCAATTTATAAGATCTCGAGCTTCCCTTCAATTTATAAGATCTCGAGCTTCCCTTCAATTTATAAGATCTCGAGCTTCCCTTCAATTTATAAGATCTCGAGCTTCCCTTCAATTTATAAGATCTCGAGCTTCCCTTCAATTTATAAGATCTCGAGCTTCCCTTCAATTTATAAGATCTCGAGCTTCCCTTCAATTTATAAGATCTCGAGCTTCCCTTCAATTTATAAGATCTCGAGCTTCCCTTCAATTTATAAGATCTCGAGCTTCCCTTCAATTTATAAGATCTCGAGCTTCCCTTCAATTTATAAGATCTCGAGCTTCCCTTCAATTTATAAGATCTCGAGCTTCCCTTCAATTTATAAGATCTCGAGCTTCCCTTCAATTTATAAGATCTCGAGCTTCCCTTCAATTTATAAGATCTCGAGCTTCCTTCAATTTATAAGATCTCGAGCTTCCCTTCAATTTATAAGATCTCGAGCTTCCCTTCAATTTATAAGATCTCGAGCTACCCTTCAATTTATAAGATCTCGAGCTTTCCCTTCAATTTATAAGATCTCGAGCTTCCCTTCAATTTATAAGATCTCGAGCTTCCCTTCAATTTATAAGATCTCGAGCTTCCCTTCAATTTATAAGATCTCGAGCTTCCCTTCAATTTATAAGATCTCGAGCTTCCCTTCAATTTATAAGATCTCGAGCTTCCCTTCAATTTATAAGATCTCGAGCTTCCCTTCAATTTATAAGATCTCGAGCTTCCCTTCAATTTATAAGATCTCGAGCTTCCCTTCAATTTATAAGATCTCGAGCTTCCCTTCAATTTATAAGATCTCGAGCTTCCCTTCAATTTATAAGATCTCGAGCTTCCCTTCAATTTATAAGATCTCGAGCTTCCCTTCAATTTATAAGATCTCGAGCTTCCCTTCAATTTATAAGATCTCGAGCTTCCCTTCAATTTATAAGATCTCGAGCTTCCCTTCAATTTATAAGATCTCGAGCTTCCCTTCAATTTATAAGATCTCGAGCTTCCCTTCATTTATAAGATCTCGAGCTTCCCTTCAATTTATAAGATCTCGAGCTTCCCTTCAATTTATAAGATCTCGAGCTTCCCTTCAATTTATAAGATCTCGAGCTTCCTTCAATTTATAAGATCTCGAGCTTCCCTTCAATTTATAAGATCTCGAGCTTTCCCTTCAATTTATAAGATCTCGAGCTTCCCTTCAATTTATAAGATCTCGAGCTTCCCTTCAATTTATAAGATCTCGAGCTTCCCTTCAATTTATAAGATCTCGAGCTTCCCTTCAATTTATAAGATCTCGAGCTTCCCTTCAATTTATAAGATCTCGAGCTTCCCTTCAATTTATAAGATCTCGAGCTTCCCTTCAATTTATAAGATCTCGAGCTTCCCTTCAATTTATAAGATCTCGAGCTTCCCTTCAATTTATAAGATCTCGAGCTTCCCTTCAATTTATAAGATCTCGAGCTTCCCTTCAATTTATAAGATCTCGAGCTTCCCTTCAATTTATAAGATCTCGAGCTTCCCTTCAATTTATAAGATCTCGAGCTTCCCTTCAATTTATAAGATCTCGAGCTTCCCTTCAATTTATAAGATCTCGAGCTTCCCTTCAATTTATAAGATCTCGAGCTTCCCTTCAATTTATAAGATCTCGAGCTTCCCTTCAATTTATAAGATCTCGAGCTTCCCTTCAATTTATAAGATCTCGAGCTTCCCTTCAATTTATAAGATCTCGAGCTTCCCTTCAATTTATAAGATCTCGAGCTTCCCTTCAATTTATAAGATCTCGAGCTTCCCTTCAATTTATAAGATCTCGAGCTTCCCTTCAATTTATAAGATCTCGAGCTTCCCTTCAATTTATAAGATCTCGAGCTTCCCTTCAATTTATAAGAT
Source organism: Desmophyllum pertusum (assembly GCA_029204205.1). Lineage (NCBI taxonomy): Eukaryota > Metazoa > Cnidaria > Anthozoa > Scleractinia > Caryophylliidae > Desmophyllum > Desmophyllum pertusum. The sequence goes on from MU827381.1 coordinate 79,257, forward strand.
CTCGAGCTTCCCTTCAATTTATAAGATCTCGAGCTTCCCTTCAATTTATAAGATCTCGAGCTTCCCTTCAATTTATAAGATCTCGAGCTTCCCTTCAATTTATAAGATCTCGAGCTTCCCTTCAATTTATAAGATCTCGAGCTTCCCTTCAATTTATAAGATCTCGAGCTTCCCTTCAATTTATAAGATCTCGAGCTTCCCTTCAATTTATAAGATCTCGAGCTTCCCTTCAATTTATAAGATCTCGAGCTTCCCTTCAATTTATAAGATCTCGAGCTTCCCTTCAATTTATAAGATCTCGAGCTTCCCTTCAATTTATAAGATCTCGAGCTTCCTTCAATTTATAAGATCTCGAGCTTCCCTTCAATTTATAAGATCTCGAGCTTCCCTTCAATTTATAAGATCTCGAGCTTCCCTTCAATTTATAAGATCTCGAGCTTCCCTTCAATTTATAAGATCTCGAGCTTCCCTTCAATTTATAAGATCTCGAGCTTCCCTTCAATTTATAAGATCTCGAGCTTCCCTTCAATTTATAAGATCTCGAGCTTCCCTTCAATTTATAAGATCTCGAGCTTCCCTTCAATTTATAAGATCTCGAGCTTCCCTTCAATTTATAAGATCTCGAGCTTCCCTTCAATTTATAAGATCTCGAGCTTCCCTTCAATTTATAAGATCTCGAGCTTCCCTTCAATTTATAAGATCTCGAGCTTCCCTTCAATTTATAAGATCTCGAGCTTCCCTTCAATTTATAAGATCTCGAGCTTCCCTTCAATTTATAAGATCTCGAGCTTCCCTTCAATTTATAAGATCTCGAGCTTCCCTTCAATTTATAAGATCTCGAGCTTCCCTTCAATTTATAAGATCTCGAGCTTCCCTTCAATTTATAAGATCTCGAGCTTCCCTTCAATTTATAAGATCTCGAGCTTCCCTTCAATTTATAAGATCTCGAGCTTCCCTTCAATTTATAAGATCTCGAGCTTCCCTTCAATTTATAAGATCTCGAGCTTCCCTTCAATTTATAAGATCTCGAGCTTCCCTTCAATTTATAAGATCTCGAGCTTCCCTTCAATTTATAAGATCTCGAGCTTCCCTTCAATTTATAAGATCTCGAGCTTCCCTTCAATTTATAAGATCTCGAGCTTCCCTTCAATTTATAAGATCTCGAGCTTCCCTTCAATTTATAAGATCTCGAGCTTCCCTTCAATTTATAAGATCTCGAGCTTCCCTTCAATTTATAAGATCTCGAGCTTCCCTTCAATTTATAAGATCTCGAGCTTCCCTTCAATTTATAAGATCTCGAGCTTCCCTTCAATTTATAAGATCTCGAGCTTCCCTTCAATTTATAAGATCTCGAGCTTCCCTTCAATTTATAAGATCTCGAGCTTCCCTTCAATTTATAAGATCTCGAGCTTCCCTTCAATTTATAAGATCTCGAGCTTCCCTTCAATTTATAAGATCTCGAGCTTCCCTTCAATTTATAAGATCTCGAGCTTCCCTTCAATTTATAAGATCTCGAGCTTCCCTTCAATTTATAAGATCTCGAGCTTCCCTTCAATTTATAAGATCTCGAGCTTCCCTTCAATTTATAAGATCTCGAGCTTCCCTTCAATTTATAAGATCTCGAGCTTCCCTTCAATTTATAAGATCTCGAGCTTCCCTTCAATTTATAAGATCTCGAGCTACCCTTCAATTTATAAGATCTCGAGCTTCCCTTCAATTTATAAGATCTCGAGCTTCCCTTCAATTTATAAGATCTCGAGCTTCCCTTCAATTTATAAGATCTCGAGCTTCCCTTCAATTTATAAGATCTCGAGCTTCCCTTCAATTTATAAGATCTCGAGCTTCCCTTCAATTTATAAGATCTCGAGCTTCCCTTCAATTTATAAGATCTCGAGCTTCCCTTCAATTTATAAGATCTCGAGCTTCCCTTCAATTTATAAGATCTCGAGCTTCCCTTCAATTTATAAGATCTCGAGCTTCCCTTCAATTTATAAGATCTCGAGCTTCCCTTCAATTTATAAGATCTCGAGCTTCCCTTCAATTTATAAGATCTCGAGCTTCCCTTCAATTTATAAGATCTCGAGCTTCCCTTCAATTTATAAGATCTCGAGCTTCCCTTCAATTTATAAGATCTCGAGCTTCCCTTCAATTTATAAGATCTCGAGCTTCCCTTCAATTTATAAGATCTCGAGCTTCCCTTCAATTTATAAGATCTCGAGCTTCCCTTCAATTTATAAGATCTCGAGCTTCCCTTCAATTTATAAGATCTCGAGCTTCCCTTCAATTTATAAGATCTCGAGCTTCCCTTCAATTTATAAGATCTCGAGCTTCCCTTCAATTTATAAGATCTCGAGCTTCCCTTCAATTTATAAGATCTCGAGCTTCCCTTCAATTTATAAGATCTCGAGCTTCCCTTCAATTTATAAGATCTCGAGCTTCCCTTCAATTTATAAGATCTCGAGCTTCCCTTCAATTTATAAGATCTCGAGCTTCCCTTCAATTTATAAGATCTCGAGCTTCCCTTCAATTTATAAGATCTCGAGCTTCCCTTCAATTTATAAGATCTCGAGCTTCCCTTCAATTTATAAGATCTCGAGCTTCCCTTCAATTTATAAGATCTCGAGCTTCCCTTCAATTTATAAGATCTCGAGCTACCCTTCAATTTATAAGATCTCGAGCTTCCCTTCAATTTATAAGATCTCGAGCTTCCCTTCAATTTATAAGATCTCGAGCTTCCCTTCAATTTATAAGATCTCGAGCTTCCCTTCAATTTATAAGATCTCGAGCTTCCCTTCAATTTATAAGATCTCGAGCTACCCTTCAATTTATAAGATCTCGAGCTTCCCTTCAATTTATAAGATCTCGAGCTTCCCTTCAATTTATAAGATCTCGAGCTTCCCTTCAATTTATAAGATCTCGAGCTTCCCTTCAATTTATAAGATCTCGAGCTTCCCTTCAATTTATAAGATCTCGAGCTTCCCTTCAATTTATAAGATCTCGAGCTTCCCTTCAATTTATAAGATCTCGAGCTTCCCTTCAATTTATAAGATCTCGAGCTTCCCTTCAATTTATAAGATCTCGAGCTTCCCTTCAATTTATAAGATCTCGAGCTACCCTTCAATTTATAAGATCTCGAGCTTCCCTTCAATTTATAAGATCTCGAGCTTCCCTTCAATTTATAAGATCTCGAGCTTCCCTTCAATTTATAAGATCTCGAGCTTCCCTTCAATTTATAAGATCTCGAGCTTCCCTTCAATTTATAAGATCTCGAGCTTCCCTTCAATTTATAAGATCTCGAGCTTCCCTTCAATTTATAAGATCTCGAGCTTCCCTTCAATTTATAAGATCTCGAGCTTCCCTTCAATTTATAAGATCTCGAGCTTCCCTTCAATTTATAAGATCTCGAGCTTCCCTTCAATTTATAAGATCTCGAGCTTCCCTTCAATTTATAAGATCTCGAGCTTCCCTTCAATTTATAAGATCTCGAGCTACCCTTCAATTTATAAGATCTCGAGCTACCCTTCAATTTATAAGATCTCGAGCTTCCCTTCAATTTATAAGATCTCGAGCTTCCCTTCAATTTATAAGATCTCGAGCTTCCCTTCAATTTATAAGATCTCGAGCTTCCCTTCAATTTATAAGATCTCGAGCTTCACTTCAATTTATAAGATCTCGAGCTACCCTTCAATTTATAAGATCTCGAGCTTCCCTTCAATTTATAAGATCTCGAGCTTCCCTTCAATTTATAAGATCTCGAGCTTCCCTTCAATTTATAAGATCTCGAGCTTCCCTTCAATTTATAAGATCTCGAGCTTCCCTTCAATTTATAAGATCTCGAGCTTCCCTTCAATTTATAAGATCTCGAGCTTCCCTTCAATTTATAAGATCTCGAGCTTCCCTTCAATTTATAAGATCTCGAGCTTCCCTTCAATTTATAAGATCTCGAGCTACCCTTCAATTTATAAGATCTCGAGCTTCCCTTCAATTTATAAGATCTCGAGCTTCCCTTCAATTTATAAGATCTCGAGCTTCCCTTCAATTTATAAGATCTCGAGCTTCCCTTCAATTTATAAGATCTCGAGCTTCCCTTCAATTTATAAGATCTCGAGCTTCCCTTCAATTTATAAGATCTCGAGCTTCCCTTCAATTTATAAGATCTCGAGCTTCCCTTCAATTTATAAGATCTCGAGCTTCCCTTCAATTTATAAGATCTCGAGCTTCCCTTCAATTGATAAGATCTCGAGCTTCCCTTCAATTTATAAGATCTCGAGCTTCCCTTCAATTTATAAGATCTCGAGCTTCCCTTCAATTTATAAGATCTCGAGCTACCCTTCAATTTATAAGATCTCGAGCTACGCTTCAATTTATAAGATCTCGAGCTTCCCTTCAATTTATAAGATCTCGAGCTTCCCTTCAATTTATAAGATCTCGAGCTTCCCTTCAATTTATAAGATCTCGAGTATGTCAGGGAAAAGTTCTATGGTTACATCCATGTTAGTCTCCTACGCAGCCGTTATTTGTGTCGTCACGCAATGCTTCTCCCCACTAACGACTGCTCAAACCTGGACCACATTCCTTTGCAGATTTAAGCCAATCACAGTAAGTTGCAGTGCCATTTTCGGAACTCGTTCGCGCCAAAATACACCAATCATAGATTGTGTCTTATCATGACCTTAGCGTCGGAAACGTCAAACGCACGCTAGTATGCAGCCTTTTGAATTTGACGTACACCAGACATAAAAATAAAACACGGTTTTACTAAAGAAAAATGTATGATATGAAAGAATAATGTCGAAAAAAACTTCATTATGATTACAACAGACATCCTAGTTCAAGAATTGGATCGATCTAGCAAGATTTCGGCAAATGGTAACAGTCACGTTTTTGCTGATAGGTGTCAAAGTTACTGCGGTCAAAACAAAAGTTAGTGGGGAGAAGCGTTGCGTGACGACACAAATAACGGCTGCGTAGCCGGAGACTACATCCATGTCGACATCTGCAAAAATAAAATTGAAAGGCAAACTGATCCTTACGACTGAGAAAACACTGAACGGAAGCAAGAAGAAACAAATATAAAAATTCAATTTCTGTTGACTGTGATGTGATCCGGTTGATGTAATCCACGAGTCCGATCCAATGGATAGTTGACGCGAATAGACTGGGTTCTAGGTGCCCCAAAATGAGCCCGCGTTCCCCCTGCAACGAAGATTTGATCGAGTACAAAGCAATGGTTTCGTCTTGTGAAGGTAAGACAAACTTTAAAGTTCTTTAATGGATATAGTAGAGTTCTTTAGGTGCTATATGTGCTAATGTTCATCCCAGAATCAAGTAAAGAGGAAATGTTTTGTTTATTTGAGTTTTTTTGCCTTCCACTTGTTGAGTTCGATCACCGAATTAACCGAACCGTTCGTTCGTTGTCTCGTTCGTTGATCGAACTCACTCGAACCCAATCAAACTTAATCAAGCGATTGGGTTCGAATCAAACACTATCGAGTTTTTATCTACCTTTTCAATATCAATGGTGTTTCACAGACATTCCCTTTCTGACGCCATCTTGGTTGGGGGGCAAACAAGGAGAAAATTGCGAATTCCGAAATAAAGGGTAACTAACGACCAGTTTGTGGTAAAAGTGAAGAACAGCTCCCGAAAAAAAAAAACCTGTCGGCCAACTGTCGGCCGACTGTTGGCCGACTGTTGGCCGAATGTCGGCCGACTGTCAGCCAACTGTTGACCAACAGTCGGCCAACATGTTTAGGCACAAGTGTTGGTCATCTGTCGGCCGACAGTCGGCCAACTGTTGGTGACCTGTCGGTGATCTGTCGGTAAGTTGTTGGTAGACTGTCAAATAAAATTTTGAAGGACTTACCTTATTTAACCGCACTGAAGGGGGTACAATTCATTTTAAAGTTACTGCGAGAACTACCGAAAAAATTCAAAAACTATCGGTGCGATCGATAACCACGATGATGGATCTCATCTGTCCGCCATATTGGAAATCTTATCTAAGCCCCAATCCCCTGAATGAAATAAATGCCCCGCCAAGGGATATGCATGAAACAGAGAAAACTTTTCATCAAACTGGAAATATTGTTCAAGCTTGGCTAGAACTTGGAGGAAAATATAATGGACTTTTAGCTCAGTGTGAACAGAATCCAAGAAATTTAGTGGGTTAAATATATCATGTTTTTAATATTAATAGCAAAGGACTACCAAAGCACTCATTGTTGATTATTGACATAACATACCACAAGGGGTTCGCAAAGCATTATAGGGCGACTCGAAAACATGCTTGTGGTTCGTGAAATTAAGCTTAGTTTCGAGCAAAGAGTCAAGCTGTTCGCGTGATTTTTTAACTAAAATGGTCTTTTCAATGATGGAAAGTATATAGAATAACTTTAATGCTAAGTAAAGATACTGTTTGGAATCCGAGATACGATACCAGCTTTGTACACTTTTGGTGAGTTTTGTGGTCAACACACTGTTAGCTTATATATCGAACATGTTGATGTCAGGTTTGTGGGTATATTAAATTTTACGGTCATATTTTTGTGTTGGGAGACCATCAGTAGCCTGTCGGTAGCCTGTCGGTAGCTTGTCGGTAGCCTGTCGGTAGCCTGTCGGCCGACTGTTGACCGACAGGTTTTTTTCGGGAGCTGTTCTTCACAATTACCCAGTTTGTTAACATCTGAGGTCAGTTCGCCAACATATATTCTTCATTCTAAAAACATTATGGTGGACTTATAATATGTCACAATTTTAAAGGCTAAACTAGTGAAAAGCACCGCGAGGAATTTTCCTGCTAAACTTTTTTTATTTTCCCCTATGCATTTCGTCGGTCTGTTGCAGACTGCGTCAGGGAGTTTGACAAGTTTAAAGGTACCCCACTCACGGAAGGGATATTTGGAAATTCCAGCAGAGTGGGGGTGGGGAGTCAAAGGCCCAGGAAATTCCTGGGGAGAGGGGGGTGCACCAAGGGATATATTTTAACAGAGGCCAGAGGGTCTTGTATTTATCATTATGTTCCCTTCTTTGCTCACTTGTTTAGCTTTTAAAATTCACCAATTTACCCATGATTTGTTAAATTTACCCACAATGCTTTGCCCACCCGGGATGCACACTGCCTGGGTCCCGAGCTACCATAAAGTTCCGACTCGCTCACGGATGATTGATCTTCGTTGTTCGAGAGGGGATGTTTATCATTTTTGCATCAAATTTGGGGTGCAGGCTTCAGTTTTGTTTACGCCTGCCACGCAGGCTAGAATCACAGTCACTTACTTGATGGCCACTGTATATGCTATGTAATTAATTAGGAAGTAATTAAGGACATTTTCCATAAGTAATATTTTAGAACCTTTTTCTTTCTTTTTATTAACTTCAAGAAATGGAGGCATGAGAGAAAACAACAAAGCAAGATGTCTAAAGCAAGGACGCGTGAAAGAGGAAACTCTCAGTGGAGGCCTTATGAATGCAAACAGTGTGGCAAGTGTTTTAGCCGAGTAGGAAAATTGCAGACACATGAAAATGTCCACACAGGGGAGAATCCTTATGAATGCAAACAATGTGGCAAGTGTTTTAACAATCCAGGAAGTTTACATAGTCATAAAAGAGTCCACACAGGAGAGAAGCCTTATGAATGCAAACAGTGTGGCAAGTATTTTGCCCACACAGGAAATTTGCATAGTCATCAAAGAGTACACACAGGGGAGAAGCCTTATGAATGCAAACAGTGTGGCAATTGTTTTGCCCACAGAGGACAGTTGCATAGACATGAAAGAGTCCACACAGGGGAGAAGCCTTATGAATGCAAACAGTGTGGCAAGTGCTTTTCCCAAGCAGGAAGTTTGCGGAGACATCAAAGAGTTCACACACGGCATAAGCCTTATGAATGCAAACAGTGTGGCAAGTGCTTTTCCCAAGCAGGAAGTTTGCGGAGACATGAAAAAGTCCACACAGGGGAGAAGCCTTATGAATGCAAACAGTGTGGCAAGTGCTTTAGCCGAGCAGGAAATTTGCAGATGCATCAAAGAGTTCACACACGGCATAAGCCTTATGAATGCAAACAGTGTGGCAAGTGTTTTGTCCAATCGAGTAATTTGCATATTCATGTGAGAGTCCATTCAGGGGAGAAGCCTTATGGATGCAAACAGTGTGGCAAGTGCTTTTCTGAAGCAGGAAATTTGCATAGTCATGAAAGAGTCCACACATGGGAGAAGCCGTGTGGGAAGTGTTTTAACCAATCAGGTAATCTAAGGAAACATGAAAGGGCACATTCTGAGCGAATGTATTACACTGACACTCAACCAGCCAATAAGAGTACCACCTGCCATAAAAAGGGTAATGTATCTACAGCAACATCCACTTTGCAAGAATTCCAGCCAGGCCCTGTTGAATGTTGGATTTGTCTGGAGGAGTTAAGAAGCGAAGCTCTACTTCTTGTTCATTACGACGATCATATGAAATAGAATTAATATTAATTTTGTACTTGTACGAATTGACAAGAAAAAAAAGGTTCCCTTGTGATAAAGCCAAATGAGGAATGGACAGTGAACTAAGCCATATTGTTGGAAATATTTTCTAAACTGAAAATTTGTTGAAATAAATTGGATAAACATTCACGTTAGTGTATTAAGGAAAAATTGAATACAAATATCAGCCATTTATTTCCTGTGTGATGCAAGTAACAAAAGGGACAACCATGAAAATGTCATAAAATCCAAGATGGACTGGTATTTTGAAACCGAAAATGGGAGAGATTTGTAGCCATTTTTTTTAGTTTGTTTTCAACAAATTATCGGTTTAGATTACATTTCCTTTAATTTAATTTAAGAATGTGCTTTAGGATTGCACTTTAGAATGTCATAGAGAAAGAACCATCACAGAAGCCCAGGGTTGTGAAGCAGCTCTCATAAGCTATAATTTGATTGGCCCTGTGTGTGTAGCAGCTCTGTTGTTGTTAGGGATATGGTCATTGTCGATATTGTATGGTCTAATTGGCCTACTTTCAGTGGTGTAGCGGAGATTACAGTACTGTACATCAGAAAATCAGGTCTCATTGAATAATAGACGTAAGGAGTTCCAATGTAGATCATCTGTGCTTTTTTGAGAGTCGGCAAAGTTTTCTCAGTTCTCTTGTAATCCTGGTGCACAGTTTTAGGTCGGCAAAGTAGGCAAGAGAACTCCCCCAACATTATAAATTTTTGTTGACGTGGTATGTGTCAGAACAAGCATTTTTTGTAATCTCTGGTTGATTGATTACCCTACATTTATTACATACAGTCGAAGCTCCCATAAGCGGACACCCTCGGGGAACAGAAAAAGTATCCACAACTGGAGTGGGCCACTTACAGGAATGTGTAAATACAGAGTTTGTATGAGCTATAGTTCAAATGGGGCTTTGTCAAAATACACGTGAGAAGTATCATAAGCCTATCACCTAGGTTTTTGTACCAGCGTTTGGTGATCTAATTATTTTAACATAATTTTGTAGTTCATTTACACTACAAATCAAGACTCGCTCTATAGCAATATTTCATTTCATGCTTTATTTTCTTTTATAACATACACTGGATTCTTTGCCCACTCTGATTGGTTAAACACCATGTTTTATCAGAGTATAAAAGTAAAAATTACGCAGATATTTATTTTAATACTTTTGCGAGTGTTACTCGCGTGAACACTTTTGATATGATCAAACCGCAAGAAGAATAGTCAGGAAACTCAAATTGACTTAGTTTGTTTTTTTAAGAAAATCTTTGCGAAAACAGCTACAATAAAATAAATACAGGAAAAAATAGACCAATGTTTGGCAAAGGAAAATCCAAATTTAAATCAAAGTGTTCACGCTTTTCTGATTCGCACAGTACATCTATATATGAAGCCAAAGCCATGTATTATACTGTTATTTGTGAACACTTGAGAAATATAGAAAACATTCACCTGTGGCTTGTGTTTTCTAAATTTCTCTCATGTTCTCAAATTCCCCACATATTTTATGACAGTAACTATAATACATGGCTTTGGCTTCTTTATTTGTTGAACAATAAAGGCTGCTTAGTTTCTGAACATTTTGTCTGTTATTTTTGTGTGCAAGTCCTTGATGTAATTACGAACAGAATGCCGTGTTTTCTGTGAAGCTATGGCAGCGGACAACAAAGGAATAAAACTTGCAACCCTTTTTCTTGAGGTAGTGTGAAGTTTGAAAATCAAGAAAAAGTCTCACATTTCATTCTGCGAAATGATAAAAACAAACCACCTGAAAGTGCTAGTAGATAACTTTCATTTTAGCGTTTTATCCAGACTTAAAAGTTAAAACCACCTTGTACAGCATAATCAACAGCACCACTTGAAAGTACTGCTCAATAGTTTTCATTTGAATGGTCACACACTAGGGTTTCACCCACAGACTTAAAGTTAGAACCACCTAGTACAGCATAATATTAAACAGTACCACATGAAAGTACTGCTCAATAGCTTCCATTTAAATGGTCAAACACTAGGGTTTCATCCACAGACTTAACAGTTAGCACTACGCTAACGCTTCTTTTACATGTACATGTCACAAAGAATCTTGAGTAGTACACTGGGTTCAACAGCTCGTTTTTTATACTCTATCTGTGGAAATAAACGCACACATCGTCAATACAATATTTTCGTAGAAAAAGAAAGAAAAGAAATCTCGTAAGGTGCTAGAGGAGGTCAGAGTGAAAACTTCAAAATAATAGTTAACTTTAACTAAGGTAGAAAAAACACCAAAAAGGTGATAATAAACCAAACAGGAACAAGGATAGTTAAGGATGGAGAAAATTAAGATGGATTGCAAATGACGAACTTGAAAACTTAAGGCTACATTTTTCAAGATTCAGAAACCGAGACGTAGCTCCTTTAGCTTTCTGACATGGAGGAATGCACATATACCTAGCCTTCTTACCAGGCTCATCATGTCTTACCCGAGCAGCCTTACTCCTGGGTGGAGAGAGGCACTGTGAGAGTAAAGTGTCTTGCCCAAGAGCACAACCGCAATGACCCAGGCCAGGGCTTGAACCAGGACCATTATGCCGCCGCGTCTCCAACGTTAGTCAAGGATGGGCCAAATGAAACACAACTTCAAGCCTACTATCCCCAGAATTACTTGGCCAATGGGACACAAATACTTTGGTCTGCATCCCATCCCCTGCCTCTAATCATAGTTAATAGAGGGAAATGGTTATGAAGCCCGGCAAAGTTCTTTGTTATATGTTTTGGTTCGCTATTTTGGGGGTTGACCGTGCACAAAACCTGACAAAATACAATAGGTGGTTATGTGTGTTCAAGCAACCAACCAATAGAAACGTTGCGATTACATAATTCATGCATAGTGTATGAGCACAAAACAAAAGATGTGCACGGTCATGGACCTTCCAACATAAATCTTGGCCTCTTTGTTTGCTCCTTTGAAGTTTGCCGCGTTTCATAACCATTTCCCTCTATTAACTATGCTCTAATGTAATTGTTGTGTGAAGCTGGGGACGAGGAGGCAGAGAGTAAGTGCCCACTATCTTCAGTGTGCTTTAGAGACATTTTACGTACCATGTTACGGAGTGGTTTCAAGTCTCAGAGTTCATGGGTGTGGCACCACCGGCTGCTGTACTGTTATCACCAAGACTCTAAAAAAAGAAAAATTAATACAGTCAAACCTCCACTAACGGCCACCTCTCTATAACGGCCACCTCTCTATAACGGCCACCTCTCTTAACGGCCACCTCTCTATAACGGCCACCTCTCTAACGGCCACCTCTCTATAATGGCCACCTCTCTATAACGGCCACCTCTCTATAACGGCACCTCTATAATGGCCACCTCTCTTTAACGGCCACCTCTTTACAACGGCCATGATTTTTTGTTTCCAACTGTAAACCGATACATACACTTTACTCTAATTGAAATCTCCCTACAACGGCCACCTCTCTACAACGGCCAGTTATTTCGGCTCGAAGGTGGCTGTTGTAGAGAGGTCCAACTGTAATGAATGTCACATGTATGTGTGCAATGATACATAAGGTTTTGTAACTGCGTAGCATACATGTATATATATAACATTCACCTCCATAATGTTATTGAATGAAACAGAGTTACATGTACTCATAAAGGCAAATCAAAATCGGTCTAAATAGTTGACACCTCGCAAGATGAGCTACTCGCTCGTCATACATGACTGAAGTGACTTTCATTGGGGGAGACGATTACTCAATGCTGTGTCTTTCTGTTCGCTTTGGTGCACGTAGCTTGAAACTTCAGAGCTCAGCTCCTTCGTGGTTTATATGATTTTTTCATTTGTATCTACATGTACCTTAGACAACTATTTTTCCAACAACTTGAAGATAACTTTTAACATCCCTAAAACGAATTGACTCATATTGGGAGAAACAAGACGAATCACGATAGGTGGTCACTGTGTAGATGTAGATGTATGTCCCAAGAAGAAGAATGACAAGAAACAGAGCAATAATAATGTAGAGTACTAAAGTCATGACGCCACAAAAATTAAATTTGCGAAATTATGAAATTTGATCAGCTATTAAGAGGAAGCATGCCAAAAAACGTCCACTGCCAAAATTAGCTCTCCATTGCAATTTGCGGCCGAGATATGGGTACTTCAGGTTTTAATTTCTCAATACATAACCCTTCTAATTTTGCGTCTGTTCCTTCAGTTTAGAACAGGCGCAAAATTAGAGAGGTTTGTATGGGACGGTACCAAACTTTAAACCTCTAATCTCGGCCACAAAATTGCAATGGAGAGCTAATTTTTGGCAAGTGGACGTTTTTTGGCATGCTTCCTCTGAATAGCTGATCAAATTTCATAATTTCGCAAATTTGAAAATTTGTGACGTCACACTTTGCCACTCTATTGTCATTACCTCTTGTGGTAAGTTGTTCATGCGAAACTGAAGCAAAGCCTGTGTCAAAGCATTGGACACCTGTAAAGCCATCGAAGCATCCTCTTCAGTACTAACAAGTTTTCCCTAAAATACAAAAAAAATTAATTTCCATAAGTAAAGAGAAAAAGATAGAAATACACAAATAAATGTGGATTCTCAATGGAAGGCAACAACAGGCAGATTTCCATCGGCTGTCAAGGCAAAGGTTTGTAGTTTGTCTTTTGTAGCAGCTTATCTCTGAGCAGTACTGCACATGTATATCTTTAGCCACCTGAACAAAAAAAACTACAGAGAACCATGATGAATACGGTCAACTGTCAAAGCGCCGTGGACACCTCTCTAAGGCGGATGTGGATGGCTAGTCCTGACCGAATCACGTTTCACGTATTTTTCTGTAATTAAACTCTATAAGGCGGATACCTCTTTTAGGCGTCCGACAGCTAAAGCTGGTCCCAAGGGTGTCTGCCTTGGAAAAAGTTCACTGTAATCATAATAATCTGCTCACCAAATCTGCAATTGCTCCTTGAAGAAGGCTTACACTTGAGTTTCCACCACCACCTCCACCACTCATATCATGGCCACCAACGCTGTTGCCCATGCCATTGTTGCTCATGCCTCCACCACTCATACCGCTGCCGCCCATGCCTCCACCACTCATACCACTGCCGCCCATGCCACTGTTGCTGATGCCTCCACCACCCATACCACTGCCGCCCATGCCACTGTTGCTGATGCCTCCACCACTCATACCGCTGCCGCCCATGCCACTGTTGTTCATGCCTCCACCACCCATACTGCTGCTGCCCATGCCACTGTTGTTCATGCCTCCACCACCCATACTGCTGCTGCCCATGCCACTGTTGTTCATGCCTCCACCACCCATACCACTGCCGCCCATGCCACTGTTGTTCATGCCTCCACCACCCATACCACTGTCGCCCATGCCACTGTTGTTCATGCCTCCACCACCCATACCGCTGCCACCCATGCCACTGTTGCTCAAGCTTCCACTACTAGCACTTGGTGTTTGGCCATATGAGTGAAATGTTTGTTCACTGGTAGTCTGGCTGGAATAGGCGTTATTGTACTGGCAAGAGAGAAGAGAAATACTGCTAGATACATGTTTACCAATCATGTTCCCTTTGTACCACCTGTAAGTTACTATAATGTAGTGAACAGATCTCACTAGAGTTATGATATCTGCCAAGATAATGTTCTTACTGGCATTCAACGCTTTTCCCCAAAAACTATTGTTGAAAATAAAAATAATAACTGGTAAAATATTTTTGTAAATATTATTTGAAGCTAAAGCAGCCACTGTTGGCAAATTGTTACAATGTAGCAGTGGTTTTTTAGTAACTTGTTGTTTGTCTGGTCTGGTCTGATCTGATCTGTCTGTATTCAAAAGCATTCAACATCAGGAAAACCTCTCTGTGATTCTAATACATGTAGTAATACAGTCGAAGCTCTAAAAGCGGACACCATCGGGAAGCAGAAAAGTGTCTGCAACTGGAGCAGGAATGTGTAAATACAGAGTTTGTATGAGCTAGAGTTCAAACAGGGTTTATCAAGGCGGCCATACATAGAGCTGTCTGCTTAATTAAACAAGAGTGTCTACTCAGAGAGCTTGTAAAACGCTCAATTTTATTAAAAGAACAAATAAGACGCGGATCACCTCATAATTCGAGTCACTGTAACTGGCAGCAGTGTTCTGGTTCCCACCATAGTAATCATCGTAATAATTATCTTGATAATTATTGCTGTACGGCGATATTCTGGGTGGAGATCTGGGCTTGAATGCCTCTACAGGTAGCATCCGATCACTGTATGACAAATAGGAAGATAATGACATGACATGCCAAATACATGGCATGGCGTGACATGTGACACAACATGATGTGATATTTCACATGGCATGACATGACATGATTGACATGATGTGGCATCAACCTCATCCCCAGGGCCATCCCCGCTTTCAAGATGGCGGGTGGGCGCGAAGAAGACCCCGGCGAACAGCAGGTCACGTGTCTCCAAAAATATTGGAGATTTTGATCGTTTCAAAATGGCGGCGGGCTTGCAATTTTTTTTTTTGTATTTTTATTTTTTTTTTATTTGTTTTTAGAGCTGATACACAAAGACATGACACTAAGTTACACGATATACTTAACAAACCTATACATGGTTGATTCTTTGTTGCGGACGTTACATTTCAGACAATATGACAATTATATTTCATGTTACAATTTGCATGGAAGAAAATATTTTGATTATTCTTCTGCCTATATCTCACGTACAAAACTAACTTTTTTAAAACATAGAGTTTAAACTTTTAGCTTTCCCAGAGTTCAAGGAAAAATACATTGTTGCGGACGTTACATTGAATTTACCATGTTTTTGGGATAACAGTGTTTGAACATGTTTTGCTATGAAATAAGAAAGCTTAGAACATGTACTTGATAATACACTTCTCAGTAACTATTTAAGGTTAAATTTTCTTGTAACAATGTCTTTTTATTATTTTGTCTGTTTTTCCAAGAAGACAAAATGTGTGACTCGTTGCGGATGTTACAAGGTCCGTTGCGGATGTTACACAATACAAAATGTTACATAAAACTACATCACTGGAGTCTTTTGATCAACTTTTCCTGCTTTAAAGTTTACATGCAATAAGGATTTACATGTTGTAATTCTATGTTAACAACTGAGGCAGGTGCGGCAGGTTTGATTGCAGAGTAAGAAATATGCACAAATTATTCTCCAGATTGTTTATTTTGCCCTAGCTGTTAGCCCTTTGGCTCCTATTTACATCAATTGATGATGTAAATTTTGTGAAACAGTTTTGTAAAATCAGTGGCAATGTATTTTCTACTCTGAGTTGTGTTTAAAATGGTTGGCCATACTGTTCCAGAGATGTAATACTCCACTTGCTAATGTAACGTCCACAACTGATGTAACGTCCGCAACATGACTTCTGTAACATCCGCAACACAATTTCTTGAAAACCAAAAAAGGTTATTGAATGTTTCAGTCATTGCTTAGTTTCTTTTGACCTTGGGGCTTAACACCAGTGGTGGCAGGGTAATATGATTTTGTTTCAGATCAGTAGGTAAAGAAAACCCTTGTTTGTCATTGTGGCTGTGCAACGTCCGCAACAAACTTTTGGTCCAGAAATTTTTTTGTAGACTATTCAATCATTAAATAATCTTTGTAATTTTAAAGCATTCAATCTAACCTTGCTAATGTTTGTGTAGGATCCTTATTCTAGGGTTTTAATCATTTTTATTTTCAAAGACAAACTTTGTGATGTATTGTTAAATTTTCACACTACAAATAATCACTCATTTGACACCCCCTGGGTACCCCCTCTGGTGGCCTAAAATGCTGACTTTGCTAAATTTGTAAACTTTGAGGTTTGTAGATCCAATAAAATTATAACTGATTCCCAAACTCTTAGTTTTAAAGAAAGTGATTTTTTGAACTCTCATGTGGAATTGCCCACATACGCAATAATAGAAAGATGAATAACAATTAAATAAAGCAAAATTAATGAAAAGGAAAAAAAAACATAGGGTAACAAAAACTACCTAGACAGTGGAATTACAAAATAAATGGCTTCTTAAAAGGGGGATCGAAAAAACTGGGTGACTGCAGTCTACAAAGAAACGAGAGGGAGCAGAGGCTCACACTTCTCGTAATGATAGTTAAGATTGTTTTTCTCTCTCGCAATGAAGCATTCCAGTTGATATGTATTCTTCATTCGCTCTAATAATAGTCTTGGAGATAAAAGTTTGTCATTTAGTTTGCAGAGATATAGCAGATATTTGCCTTCCAAGATAATATAGTTAATTAAAGTGCTGTAAGATTCATTGTTGTGAAGTCCAAAAATAACATCTTTGATCTCAAAGACAAGTCCTTACTGATTTGGAGCTGGTCTCTAAACAAATTTACTACTTCATTCCAGATCTAGAAAGTCTCAACTCGCGGACAATAGAAAAAGAAGTGTTCTAAAGTTTCTGTATCCGCTTTACATAGGTAGCATAAGGGAGAATCGACTTTTTTGAATTTGTAGAGCATATCATTTGAAAATAGAATCCTATTTAATATTCTATATTGAAATTCGCGTAATTTGGTACTCAAGGTTACTTTGGGTGGTAATAGAAAAATGTATTTCCAGTTTAATTGGAAAGACTCAGTATTAAAGAAGTTTTCATATCTCTTTATGGCTGTCGGCTTATTTGCAATTTTGGAGATCGTACTGCAATACAAAGGTTTTGATTGGATTTTTTCTACATCAATCTTTTCATTGTTAATGTAGACATGAAAGGTATTTAGGTTGAAATGTTGTGTGAAGAAGCAGTGTTTCCATTAACGCACAGCTGTGCGTATCTGACGCACAAAAAATAAAAAGGACGCACAGTTTTTAGCCACAGTACGTCCCAGGGACGCACATAAATCAGCGCTCAAAATTGCGAGTGTTTTCATAGTTTGGTCTACTCTTGAGATAAATAGGATTTTTCAAGATACAAAATACACATAAGAAACAATGTTAAAGTTTTACTAGTTTCCTTTACCTTTTAATTACCACTCCAAGCTGGAAACTATGAAAATTTGGCTGCAAACTCGAAAACGAAGCAAGAATCACGATGATAATCGCGCGAACGAGCGAACAACTCTCGGCTCATTGATGGTCAGCGGTCAATACTTCATGTAATATTACATGATGTGTATATCACTTAAAAATGCCTTTCTCACTAGGGGACCCTTAAAAAATAGAAAGGACCCCCAATTACTGGAAATGGGGGTCCTTGGGACTCCTGTTTTCCAAAATGAGTGAGAACACTGAGAAGGATACAAGAGCGGGCTCGCAATTGGCTAATTTTGTGGCCACGCGACCTGCTGATCGCCAGGGTCTTCTTCACGCCCACCTGCCATCTTGAAAGCGGAGATGGCCCTGGGGACGAGGTTGATGTGGCATTACATTACTGACATGACTCGTATGACTGGATACAGTGTACATGTATGTCAAATTGGTAATAAAATTTGTATGTCATACACCGTATGTCAGGAAAAAGTCATCACATGCCAAACAAGTTAAATTTGTCACTAACTGTATCTGCCTAACTTGCTGCCTAACTGTATTTTGGTACAAGGGCATCCCAATGGCAAAACGCTTGGTTAATGTACTTGATTGTAGATGTACTACCAATGCGATGAAGTATATATTCAGCTTTAAAGCCTGGTTTTCATATGTCGGGAAAATCCCAGACCATCGTGGATTTTGTTATTTCCCAACCAGACATCCCCAACTTATGAAAACACAACGAGGTAGATGTCTCCCATTGTCTTCCTGAGTTGAGAAAGTCTGGGATGGTCGGGAAATAACAAAATCTCCGATGGTCTGAGATTTTCCCAACATGAAATTTGATTTTCCAACATGACATTTGGTTTTGGGGCAAATTTTAAGAATTTTTTTAAAATTCAAGTACTCTTTAAGACTGTGCGAACCAAAAAATACTGATTTAATTTATACAAAAAGCAAAACCCAATCTTTGGCATTCCAGAACTCCTAAATGTGTACTCACCCTCCTCCCTGGCCTCCGCTGTTCCACTGCGAATTGTTGTCACCACTGCTGTAAGAACCAGCAGGGAATGTCTGATTTGGAGCACTGTTGTAAGGAGTGTAGTTCTTATTGTTACTCCAGGATTGGTTCTGATTATTAGTGCTTGTTGATCCTCTCCCTCGGCCCCTACCACCACGGCTGGACACTGACTGCTGCTGGTAACTTCCTTGCTGTCTTCCTCTACCGCCACGCGTGCCCTGTCCACTACTGTATGACCCTCTCTGTCCACCGGATGTGCCTCCATGTCCACCACTACCATACGACCCTCCCTGTCCACCGGATGTGCCTCCACGTCCACCACTACTGTACGACCCTCCCTGTCCACCGTATGTGCCTCCACGTCCACCACGCGCACCCCCCTGTCCTCTGCCTCTTTGACTTTGCCATTGCTGTCCTCCTAAAATGTTTGAAATAAAAATACATACATGTATTTCTTGGTTTGTTTTCTTTCTGTTTCAATTCTTGGTGGAATTATTGCTGTAAGGTACTATATTAATATTATTGTCCCTCAGCAAGTGTCAATCTGTCTATCTTATTGTCATGATCAAGTTAACAATTAACTTGTCGCACGGTTCTTACGTAATCTCGCACTAGCAAGACGCCTGTACATGATTGTTGTTTATTGAATAAATGTCTGGACTTGTCAATGGTTGTCTTATACATTGCTAAACATAACATGGTGTCAGAATAGAGCTATGGAACACACGCTCTGTCCACCGAAAGTCCTCTCCTTTGAAGGAAATGTGGCTGAAAATTGGCAACGATGGATCCAGCAATTTCGGTTTTACATGAATGCCACAGGCCTTGACGAAAAAGAGGAGAACACGCAATGCTCCACTCTGCTTACGGTCGCAGGCGAAGATGCAGTCGAAGTGTTTAACACGTTTACCTTCCCTTCTTCGGCAAAAGACAAGTTTGAGCCTTTCTCCAGACATTATAACTTCCAAATTGTTTAGAAAAATGATGGTCCATATTAAAAACAAATTGGGCTGATTATTTACATGTAAACGAAGGCTAAGATAGACCTGGTTTATGGCTGAAATAAGGTCTACAGGGATGTACGTAAACCACCACTAATCGGAGGCTTAATTGTTTTATTGCAACGTGGATGCGCCATAGATCACAACATACAGCTGTAGACCATATTTAGATGTGGTGTAACAAGTGTGGCTAGTAGTTCTGTAAATCCGGTTTAGACACGGTTTTCTTAAAAGCTGTCTAAACTTTGTTTCAATAATGTAAGGAGAAATGAATTGTTCATTGCTCAAACACTCAACTGACCTCCTCTAGCTGTTTGCTGCACAGATGATTGGCCAGTGGCTTGGTTGTTAATGCGGTTGAAAGGGCTCTTTTCCACTCTTGTTTTCACCTGCTGTCGACCGACATTCATTTCCAGTTTATGTGCCTCTTCGAGCAGCTTGCTTGACAATTCCGATCTCTTTTTGACATCGCCACGGATACTCTGAGCAACATCTGGGACTTTCTCTTTCTGTTAGTGAGAAAATAGATGTGATTCAATGCTGTTAGTTCTAAACAGTGTTAGTTTTAATCAATACTTCTCAAAAAAAAAATTGAGCAGACGTTGTGGCAGTTAAATTATTGTTTGACTAGGTTTCAATTACTCACTGTTGGGTAAAAGTGAAGAACAGCTCCCCCAAAAAGTGTTGGTCAACTGTTGGCCATCTGGCCTCAGTTGTTCAAAGCATGGATAAATCGCTATCCAGTGGATAAGTGTTAACAAAACAGACTACGCTATCCGTTGGATAGTGATTATTTTATCCGGTGGATAGTGCTATCCATCCTTTGAACAACCGGGCCATGTTGGTCGACTGTCAGCCATTTGTCGACCAACAAACGACCAACAATTTTAGGTTAAAGTGTTGGATGATTGTCGGCCAACTGTTGGTAATCTGTCCATAGTCTGTTGGCCGACAATCAGCCAACAGCCTATTGACAGACAAGAGTGGGAGCTCTTGTTCACAATTACCCAATATTATTGTGTTGAAGAAAGTAGGCCACTGGCTCTTGTTCCAATGCCCTGTTACATGTACATGTGTTGTACATGTGTTGTAATTAAACACTTACATACAGCCATATGATAGCCACGACAACAGACCTTTACGGAATAATGACATGTCATGTCATCTCTCACGTTTGGTATGGTTACTACACAATCAGAAGCACAAATAACTCAAGAGCTTTCAGCCTTAAATTCAGTACTCTGAAAGTGTAGCATCACATACATGTAACACACTTGACTGAGTTGTGGCATCTCCAGTCTACAAGCATCTTGCTCATTTCAAAGCAAATAACTGCCATCAGCCAGTCTTCTGGATCATCAAGTGTGGTGGAAATGAGAGTGTCAAAATATGCTGGCAGGGGTGGGGTGGGTGGAAAGAACATTTTGCCTTCTACACCTTTCTTTGCACTACCAAAAGCCTGGTTTTCATGAATGATGCAAGCACCAAAACAACATTTTACCATAAGTGCAAAACAAGAGTCCAATCATATAAACACCGAGAAATGCAATAACCGCCAGGATCAAAATGATTAGATCGATCCTATTTGTGCTTGCAATAATATTGCATTCCTTACTGTTAAGACAGGCTTTTGTGCTTGTGTTTAATATGCTTTTATCACACATGAGAACGAAACTACAGTTTACTGTCATTTCCGCCTGACTGTAACATAGAAGAGGACCAAATGACCAGTTTAACATTAATGCAATTGCAAGCTGGCCCACAACCATACGATGTACATTCACCACTTTGGAAAGGAGAAGAAATCTGGGGTTTGTGGGATCGTTACTGGGGACAAAATGGCAGCCAAATTGACGACATTTCCCCAGTAACAGTCAAACAAGCGACTGCAAGATATGACCCCCCAGATTGTTTCTTGTTTCTAAAGTAGCAAATGTACAATGATTGGGTTATGTAATTACATTTATATCACCTTCAGATAAATAACTTAAATGTTTTGTTCAAGTGTGCTGACATGTATGTAGATCAGCTTAACAAAAACTATTTAAGTATGGTAAACTCACTCCTTGTGAACAAGACAAACATGGAACACATGTTTGCACAATATGCACCCTGCTGTATCTGCAATTTAAGGAGGCTGGACACAGTAGGAAGAATAACAACAACATTCAGTTGTCCACTTGTGATAATAGGGACCTTAAGCAACCACGACGGCGACGACGACGAGAACGTCACAAAACAATAGGTTTAATTAGTAGTACAATAGCTCTGCACGGACGTTTTCAAACTTTGTACATTTCTTAGTCGTCGTCTGCAAAACAACAACGTGAAATGACCAAATTCAAAGTATTATGGAGAACGTGAACACACGTCGGTGAATTGTCCTTTCTCTATCTGGACTTGAACTCTGTCGCTACGAATTCAGCTCCGGGACAGTTTGGCCACATTGGACAAATTAAACGTGTTGGAATAATCGCGAAATAGTTTTAGGGACGTGAATTCACTTTTGAAGTGACGTTTTCCATGGCGTCGTCGTCGTGGTTGCTTAAGGTCCCTAATAATGTATGGAAATATATTTAGATCGTAGACGCTGCATCAACAATCAGCCTTAGCTAAAAGTGCAAATCAGTATACGGCTAAAATATATGAATCAGCTGTATACGCAATGTACTTGTTACTCAACCAAAGCTCTGAAGCCTGGGTTGAGGATGTGGAGACAACCTATAAAATCAAAAATAACTTTTGATGTTTTTTTTTTCACAAAGGAAAAGAACACTGCCTAATTTCAATGTTCTTTTAATTTCTCAGTTTAACTATCTTGTCTTACGAAATTCAACCAAAATTTATTTTTAATAAAATATTCCAGCCTCCTTAAAATGCATTCAGTCACATCACTGCCCTAAAATTCAACTCACAGATTTCCATGACCTCTGACATTATAGTCAAAATGGCTGAAGTGTTTTGCTTAAAAAAATGATTACAGTCTGACAGTGTATTACTTACATTAAATCCAGAGCGATTCTGATTCTTTCAAATTTTGAATGTTTGACTGATTCATTCAACTGTAATCTCTACTGACTTCATGCAAACCAAGATAACGTTTCGCTGGTTCTAGAAGAAGTTGCAGAACAGTTCTTCCTTTTTCGGAAGTATCAAAATAATTATTGCTATTCACCTCAATATTCTGCAGTGTACAAACTGTACATGTATATCAGAAATGGAGGCTACAGTGCCGTTGAAAAAATAGACTACAGTACTCAGTTCAACTTTCAAAATTTGAATCAAAGATTATTGAAAGTGCTCTGGATTTTAATGAAGTAATAATCAATTTTTTTAAGCGGAAAACTTCAGTTGTTTTGACTTCATAGTAGAAAACTTTTAGCCCCAATACAGTATTACAACATGAATTTCTCTGAGTAGCTCATTGTTTAAAGAACTATGAGTAATGATGTGACGCACTAGGGGAACTAGTGATTGTCACTTACTACTCCCAAGTTCAAAATATCAATTCCTCGTACAGATTGTCATTAATTTTTAAAGTTAGCTGTGAGAATTTAAAGTTACATCAAAACAGTGTGCCGGCTAGTTGACGATTTTCTATATTCTCGTCACCTGCCTGCTTGACATTGTAATGATTTTTTGAGGAGAAATAAAATTTTGATCACTCTTGGGAACTTCATGGTTAATTAAAGAGAAATCTCATGTTAGTCGACACTCTGGGGCTAAAAGAATTCCAATTTGAATTTCAGAGGTCCTCGTTACTCACCAATACATTGAAACGATGTTTACTTCCAACAAGATGTGGGAACTTCAAGTTGTGATCAAATTTGGAGTCACATAGCTCGCAGTGGTATCGCGGACTCTGCCCTATAACCTGGATTTCTGTAACATACTCCAGGCCTACAGGAACAGAATAAGCGGCATAACATGCCAGATGATGAACAGGTGAAAATGAACCACATAAAAGTTGCATATTTTCACCCTCAACATGAATGTCACAGGACGGTATTGTACTGCAACGATAACTATTCAGCTTGTGAATAGACATCAAAAACAAAGTGAAATACAGTGTCCACTTCATTTCTTTTATAATTAAAAAAAAGGTATGGAAAAATACAAAATGGGGCCAGGTATTTTGCGAGTTGGAGTTGCGAGTTACGATTGCGAGTTGGAGTTATGATTGAGACTTACAATAAATTATTGCGAGTTGGGTTGTGGTTTTGCGCCTCGTATTTACTGAACTGAAATTATTCTTTCATGTTTAGCCTGAAGTTGCTAGTTTCTTGACTTTCTGTGAAATAATT
Source organism: Desmophyllum pertusum (assembly GCA_029204205.1). Classification (NCBI taxonomy): domain Eukaryota; kingdom Metazoa; phylum Cnidaria; class Anthozoa; order Scleractinia; family Caryophylliidae; genus Desmophyllum; species Desmophyllum pertusum. The sequence continues at coordinate 103,076 of MU827381.1, forward strand.
AGTGGGAAAAGGTTGGGTGGGAATTTTTACATCCTTGACTCGCTTATATAACAGAATGACAGATCCTTGTGTATCATATCTCCAGTTGATGATTCTGAAAGTACATGTAATATGCACTTTTCATGCAAGAACAATAATAGTACCAATGTAACACATGCTCTGATTGGTTTAAACAGCATGCATGCTTTATGAGAGTACAAAGCATGGAGCTCATGAATGCTCATGCCATCCACCGAGTTTGTTTTGAAAATAAAGGCAAATTTGTGAGGAAAATCACATTATTTTTTTTTCATAAAACAAATAAAAAAGCCTCAACTGTGCTCTGTTCTGTTATAAAGCAATCAGGAAGTGGCGAGAGCACTCAATAAGCAAAACACTCGCCTATCGGCTCATGTTTCCCCCTACACTTCTGTAGTGCTCACGCCGCTTCCTACATGCTTTATAACAGAACTGAGCTCAGTTTCAAGAGGCTTTTTTATTTGTTAATTACAGCACATGTACATGTGTAAGTGTACGTATATGGTAATTTTTGTTATGGAGAAACATAACATTATTTACATGTACATGTACATGTCCAGTACAAAGTGAAGTTTAAACTTCAAATGACATATTCTGCTTAAAATGGCTGCCACTTTTACAATAATAAAGTATGTGACATTATGAAATATCGGCTAAATTGAAGTACATGGTCGGTCATACATGTACAATAATTAACAAAATAAAATAAACAACTTTATTTAAGTGTCAGAGGATTTAGCACTGCTGTACTAATAAATTATTGTGGACACTGTAAATGACAAACAAATATTGTAAACAGAATATAAACTTGTTAAGAATCCCAACTGGTGGGAGGCTGTCCAGTTAGCTATTTACAAAGTGTGGCCGAGGAGTTTAACTCGGGACTACCGAGAGCAAATCCAGCTACATGTACAGTGTACATGTAGCAGTGGCAGGGTGGAGGATTTGAACCAGGGACCTCTAGATTTCAAATCAAGCACCCTAAACCACTCGGCCATGCATCCTCCCTAATATTCTCTCACATTCTGATTATACAACAACAACAAAATGTACAGTGTAGTGCACTTTTAGGCAATGTTTATTTTAACTTCACATTGTAAACAATACAAAAGTACTGTAAGACTTTTAGAGTCTGATTTTACAAAGAAATGATTACTTCTTGAATGAACAATACATTTCTTTGTGGTGCATACCTTTGTAATGCAAGTATGTGTCACATGCCATCTGTTACACATTTTTTGACAGTACAGCATCTTTTACTATTATCAACCATTTTTCAACTCAACCATTGTTTCATAATGTCACACTTTTTTTATCGCAAAGTCCATTACAGCAGTACAAAGGATTTTATATCAGAATGTGTCAAATGAAAAAAATTAAATGCTCAAACTGTACAATGTACATGTATATTGTACCTCTCATGATTCCTGGGTTATTCAAAGGGTGGATAATGCATATTCGGATAAATCACTATCCAGTGCTGTGGATAGTGTCAACAAAACAAATATACATTGTATTATTATGCTATTCCACTGGATAGTGAATCATTTATCCAGTACAGATAGCATTATCCATCATTTGAACAACCAGGGCCTGACGATTTGAGCATTAGCTCATCACAGATGAAGCTTTCATGAAGAGCTAATCATTACATGTACTTACCAATTAGTGGCTCAGGATATGTAGCGAAGTCCTTGGCTCCAATAGGGCCACTGAGGCTGGGCTGCTGTACGGCATGGACCGGTTTGTCATAGGGCTTGCGCGAGTGACCTGGTGTATATGAGCCTCCACGTACAGGACCAAAGCCCCCTCCTCCTCTTCCTCCTCTGCCATACCCTGTGTTCATGGTGTTCATCATGCCTTTCTCTTGTGCCTTTTGCTGCGCTCTCTCTGCTCCTTGCTTCTCAAGAGCCTAATGACAAGAAAACGATATTTAATTCCCATAATTCTACCAAACAAGAATCTACAGTGTATCATAAATTCTTTGTAAATGACTTTCGCCAGAGGGAATATTATAATCTTCATCTAAAGAGTGGACGTTTGACATGAAGAATGAAATAAAATATCCAACAAACTCACTATTTTGCTGACTGGCACTGAAATCGACTGGATGGGATCAGCTAGTTCACTGCAAGTTACTTCTCTCAACAATGCCATTAACAATAATATTATTTACCTGGCTATTTGAGAGGGTATTTTGAGTATTAACTGTCAAGGTACATGTATATAATAACATGTATTTACCTTTCTGTGTTTTTGGCCAAGTAGATGAGCATTCCATGCACAGTCACTGTTACACGTTACAAGGCACACCTGTTGAAAGAGTGAAGGAAAATAAACAAATATAAGGAGAATTCACTAGTGCTATAACAGGGTTCTCAGTTGAACCCGTAACACCTGTCACGGGTGTAGCTAGTAAGTGTTACGGCTGTGACAGAGCTTCGATCATGACCAAGATAAACTTACGCTCGTCCGGGCAACCTGCTTTTTCAGTTCTAACTTTGCCATAAAATCAGTCACACAATAAATAATTAAAGTTAAAAACCAATTCTCTGGTCTTGTTTTACTTTCATCACAAGAAATAATTATGGGCCAAAAACACGTCAGCAAAGTTTCTCTCCGTTCATAAAGCAGCCATATTTGAAAAACGCCCTATAATGCTTTGCAAACCGTGGAGTAAATGTACGTCATGTATGCTGATGGATTGTGTCTCTGGTGATGTCTAACTGAAGAAAAGGCAATATTCCTAGTTGCAAAAGAATTATTTTTGTCAGCAACTATTGCTGTAAATGTATGTGATGGTCCTGTTGACATTAAATTTTCAACTTTTCAGTATATTTTGAACAGATTATAAGAAATGGCCTACATAATCAGTATTTTGCCCCAAAATGCAAGGAAAACAAGTTTCAGAGAGTCCAAATTTAAAAATTTTCCGGGCACCCCCTAGAAGCTCAGGCCATGTTATGCCTGTGTACACCAAAGAAACGGCTTGTTAATTTTTCTATTGAGAACCCTGTATAAGAAAATTTTAATGTATGGAGACCAGTAAGGAGAATTTATATGTTGACAAATTATGTACCTGGCAGTTATACTGGGGAAGAGCCTTCTTTTCATCTTTCTCCTCCAATCGCTTTGGAAGCTTGATATTTAAATTCCTCAATAGATCTTTTTATGTGTCTTGCAGACATGCAGTGAAGCTGGAAGGCCTAAACCAAAGGTACATGATATTGTAGTTATCACTGAAAATTAAATTAATTGGAACAGTTTCCCATAGACTTGAGTATTCAATAAGGCACCCACATCTCCTGGGTGGAGAGGCACTGTGAGAGTTTAAGTGTCTTGCCCAAGAACATCACACAGTGATTCCGGCCAGTGTTCGAACCTGGACCGCTTGATCTGGAGTTCAATGTGCTAACCATTAGGCCAACTCATCTCCCAAATTACAGACATATTTGCTGGAAAATCTGAATGATTATTCAATGCATCTGAATCTGACGCAAATTTGCTGTAAAATATGGTGTTTGTATTCGCCATGTTAGAAACGAGAAGCCATCTGGGGTGAGTCGCATCTCGCAGTCGCTTGTGGGACTTTTACTGGGGACTTGTCATCAAGCTGGCCGCCATTTTGTTGCCAGTAAAGGTCACACAAGCAATTGCGAGATACAGCTCGCCCCAGATTGCTTCTCGTTTCTTAAGTGGCGGATGGGAAACCTAGCGCAACTAAAAAACATCTCTCTTCATGTGCTCAATTCTTCCCCTGATCAAGAGATGTCAGAGATTTGATCCGGAAAGTTACATACTGATGACGTAGCCCTACAGAAATCCATGTAGTGCCTCAGAATGTTTATAAATAATGGTTGTTTATTGTGTGAAAAAAAATCAAAACTGCACAGTAACCAATCAGAGATAATTGTAGAGATAATTACAGTATGTCATCAGAACAGAATTGTAAAGGTCAAATCTCAAACTTCAGTTTACTCTAACTACATTACTGTACATGTAATTTGCAAATCCTCCATGTGCAAAATATTTTCTGTAAATACCAAATCTAATCAGTAAAATAATTTGTCACAAATAATTTGAGTTTACAGACTGAGAGTATGTTGAAGGTCAAGGTCCCTTTTATACTGCGGGCCCCATTGGGACGTTTCCCTTTTTTATCTGTACCCCCCCTCCCCCAACTGCCCAAGGATGGCAAGAATCCAATCACTTAAATTTTTGTCAGTGCCTTTTGAAGACAAAAATCCGAAGGGTTGATTTTCCGGCGGCACCTTTGGAAAAAAAATCCGAACCCTCTTAAAGTAAAACTCGCCATACTTAGGGGGGAATCATGCGGATAAAAAATGGAACGTCCCATTTTTCAAAATGGCGGATTTGAAAAAAATATGCACCAACCTCCATACAGTCCATATTGAAGTCGCATAGTTTGCAGAAGTACGGTTTCGTGTTGTCACTATTGAGCCACTCCTGACGCGGATCAACTTTCTTTGCCTGAGTCACTGCAGTGTTATTGACAACAACAGTGTCTGAAGGTGATGTCGAATTTATAGCTCCTTGTTGGGTATTCTGAGTGAGCACGGGAGATATGTACAGTTGCTCTTGCTTCCCTGGATCTTCCTTTACAATTTGGGCCTGTACAATAAGGTTAGGATCTCCTGCAGGAACCGTATTCTCTGCAATGGAGACAGCATTGTTGGCAGCATTGTTGGCCGCCATGTTGTGTAAACTTTCCTGCTCCGCAACCTCGTCACCAGAACGAGGTTGGTTGTCAGCCTTTATAAGTGCGCATACTCTAAGACATTGAACCACTGAACGCATCAAAGGCTCAATATGAAATCCAATATGGCCGCTCCGATAAACAAAGAATGATTTGGCTACGCTAAGAAAGTACGATTTACCCTCCGATAAACGACATAGGGACGAATGAATTGCATTGCGTTTTGTAGCTTCAAGTTTTAAATTTAATTTGCTGATCCACGATGGTTCTGTTCGCGATGATTACGCGTATTTCCGATGGAATGCCTCTATCTGCATCCACAGATCTGGACATGCATTTTGAACTGAAAGAAAGCAAGAGATTCGCGAAAACGTTGGCGCGGAAAGCTAACCAGTACCCCACTAGATGTGCCATGCAGTGTGGGAATCACGCCATCTAGTGAGTAAATGGTATAGGTTGTAAGAAGGGCATGAGTGAACGTCCAGATAAGTATGAAAAATTCCAGAGTAATAAGCTTATAAGCTCATAGATCGGCGGGGCTAATATGCTGGTAACTGGGAACTGGTAACTGGGAACTGGTAACTGGGAACTGGGAACTGGGAACTGGTAACTGGGAACTGGGAACTGGTAACTGGGAACTGGGAACTGGGAACTGGGAACTGGGAACTGGGAACTGGTAGCTGGGAACTGGGAACTGGGAACTGGTAGCTGGGAACTGGGAACTGGGAACTGGGAACTGGTAGCACGAAGAGTTGTTCCCATTTTGTTATTATTTTTTTATTACAAACTTTTCTCATACGAGGGTCACTAATGTTTTGATTTTGCGCTTGTGGCGAACCGATAAGTGTTACACAAAACCGATCCTGTAAACTTTGTGTCAGAACAACTGACGTGAATTCTAACGTTATGCGGTGATTTCAACTTAATTAATTAGTGTCCTAATTACTTTCAAACCCTTTTCGGCTAAACTATAGAATACAAGGCCATTTTTCCACAATTATTCATTCAAGTGGCTCGGCGGCTCGCCAGTCAAATAGAACATGTATTACGCAAGTGGCCCGGCGGCTCGCTAGTCAAATAAAACACGTATTACTCAAGTGGCTCGGCGGCTCGCTAGTCAAATTGAACAAGTTTCACTCAAGTGGCTCGGCGGCAAAGCAAGCTTACCTGTTTATTCTCACAAAATTTTGCTTTGAGGCGTCACAACGGTAAGTTATGCAATTTGAAAGTCACGCTTCGTCACAGAGCAAACTTCACCGCTGGCTTTGAGGCGGCACAACAGGTTATACAAATACATTTCGCTGGGTTCGTGATAATTTTCTGTTGTTGTATCTCGGTTCAGAATCGTTTATCCGATTCATCGAATTCGATGTGTATAAAAGTAAACTTTATATCGAAATTTCGCTCGCTTTGACGTCGCGCGGACGGCTAGATAATTATGCGCACTGATTACAATCTTGTGAAATGTAAACAAACAATATATCCTTTCACATTTTCGCGGACTATTTTTTGACGGTTTAAGGTTTATTTCAAGTAAATTGCTTTCCGTGAAAGAAGACAATATTATTTTCTATCATTCTTTCGGTTTCTATGAGTGAAATATACTATGTGTTGAAACAGTTTTCGAAGGAAACACGCTCCGACTGGCTTCGCACGGACGTTTGCAGATTAAAAAACTACGCCTCTAAAATATACATATTTATCGTTCTTTAAATTCTTAGAGGGACTGGCGAGCCACCGAGCCGCCGAGCCACTAAAAAATCAGAACATTAGTGACCCTCGTATGAGAAAAGTTTGTAATAAAAAAATAATAACAAAATGGGAACAACTCTTCGTGCTACCAGTTCCCAGTTCCCAGTTCCCAGTTCCCAGTTCCCAGTTCCCAGTTCCCAGTTCCCAGTTCCCAGTTCCCAGTTCCAGTTCCCCAGTTCCCAGTTCCCAGTTCCCAGTTCCCAGTTCCCAGTTCCCAGCTACCAGTTCCCAGTTCCCAGTTCCCAGTTCCCAGTTCCCAGTTCCCAGTTCCCAGTTCCCAGTTCCCAGCTACCAGTTCCCAGTTCCCAGTTCCCAGTTCCCAGTTCCCAGTTCCCAGTTCCCAGCTACCAGTTCCCAGTTACCAGCATATTAGCCCCGCCGCTCATAGATCGTCTGTTCAGAGTAAGAAGTGGTCTTTGGTATATGTCATTATGGCACTACAACTGTAGCAATATATGTATGTCTGTTTGTGGTTGAAACTCAAGTACAGTGTTACCATTCAAAGCAAAGCTTTTGAACATTACAAGGTTTTTATTTTCAATGTTGCAAATCTGACATTTTATTTTTGACAACTCTTTATAACCAGAGTGCATTCCATGTACATGTACAGTACATCCCTCAACAAGATCACTAAGATTTTCAAAATTCTATGCCAACCACTGCCTTGAATACACACTGGTATGTGCCAAAGACTATGATCATATGCCAATACGCTGCACGCTTTTGAAACCCATGCCGAAGATCTTTGGCATTATACATGTACCTTTATGAAATGCACCCTGGTTTATAAAGGATCATAGGATCTGAGTGTCAGAATTGAAGAACACCATAGCATGAAGCAACTAGGAATATCACTACTCCACTGAATGGGATGCTAGTCCATCGTAGGTAACCCCCCAGCATTTTTGTCAGATTATCCTGAAGATTTGTCAGTATCCAATATTACTCCTGGGTGGAGAGAGGTACTGTGAGAGTAAAGTGTCTTGCCCGGCCAAGGACACAGTACAATGACCCCGGCCAGGGCTTGAACCCGAACCACTCTATCCGGAGTCCAATACACTAATCATGCATGTAGACTGCGAGCAGTCTCTTTCTTTTCCAATCTCGTTCCCAGAGTCCTCGTTACCCTTGTCCAGCGGTGGAGCGGCCAACAAGGACCTCTGGGATAGAGTGATCTGCCTGACTTGCGCAGTAAGACCGGAAGTCCAAGAATCTGGCGTCTGTTAGTTGAAACATGGGGTCGAACACATGCGCAGTGAAGCCGGAAGTCCTAGAATCCGGTCATGGCGGATCGCTTTATCCAGAGGTCCTTGTTGGCCGCTCCACCACTGGACAAGGGTAACGAGGACTCTGGGAACGAGATGGATTATTTTCCTAATGTTTTTAGAGTGCTCGTGATTGAGCGGCACTAATTTGCATAATTATACATTTCCACTCGCGCCAAAGATCTGAGGAGAAAAGACCGACTGCTCACAGTCTATCATGCATTAGGCCACTGTGTCTTCCAGTGATGATCATGATCACATTAAATTTTGCATTCCAGGTATTTTACATTGTTTCAATTTTTATTTCCATTCTGTAGTTTTGTTAAGGCTGTTGGAGTTTGCTTCTTGGCAGTTTGTGAAGGAAACTTATCCTGCAGTTTTAGTATTCTGTTTCCTTGAGGAGCTTCAGCGGGATGTTCATGATAACATTTCAGAGTCATGATGTCCAAAGAGCAAAGAGACCTTACTCATTTATAGAGTTTGGTAAGCAATGTATTTAAAAATTAAATAAAAACTACAAAGAGATATGTGTATCGAAGGAACATCTTTTCATGTTAGATATTGTTAGTAAGAAGAAATAAAAAATAGATTCTGATCTCTCCCGGCAGGTATAAAGTACAGGTCACAGTCACTGGTCACCCTTAGGCTACATGTAGCCCCTAACTTAACATCAGGCTTATCCTAACCCTAATGTTAGGGTTAGGGTTAGGATTAGCTTTAGAGTTAATTAGGTTAGGGCTAGCCTTAGGTGACCTGTGACTGTGACCTGTACTTACATGTATACCCGCCAGATCTCTCCTTGGCACTGTAAGGGTTACAGCTGCAAAATTAACTAATGTCAAATTATGCATGATTGATTTTTTTTCTTTATAATTAATATGTAATTTATGTTTGCAGATTCCTTCATTCAGAAAAACCAAACAACGATACAACAACACAAGAACTTTGACGTCGCGGCTTAATTTAAGTGAGATGAGTGAAGACTTGCACAACAACCCTCCATTCCAGATTTTACAGACAGAACTTGGACCAGAAAATAATGCAGATGTAAAAGCGTATAAAACCGGAGGTAAATCTTGTATGTTGGGGTTTAAATTTGTTTTCAGTTTGAAATTATGCACAAGCATCCCGTCTAGGGGGAGTTGATTACATGCGGACATATAATCATTCCACAACAGTGGTTGGCTAAAATGTGGGTGGTCTTTATTGATAGGGATTTGTGTGTGTGTGTGTGTGGTGCAAAGTTTATTTTATTGACAACTCACAACACTACTTACACAAAGATATTAAATTATAAACTATGAGACTACTTATATTACTCTTACTTACAATACTTGATAAGGATTTCTGGGTTAAACTTACATGTATGTATTTGCTGCCTGGAAGGGAGGAAGGGAAAGACGAAACAAGAATGATGATAAGCAATGTAACACGATGTGGAGATTGATGTGAAATGTGAACATGAGATACAATATCCTAGCGGCTGTACAATGATAATGATAGATTAACTAGCATTAATATCAATTTTAAAAATGTAAAACATAAATGTACGATTATAGTGTTCATGCACTTATTAAACTCAAAGCTAGTTTTGCAGACATGCCAATCAACTGGAGTAAAAAAAATACAGTGGAACCTGGTTAATACGGACACCACAAGGACATTAAAAAGTGTCCGTATTATCCGGGTGTCCGTATTAAGCGGGCTGATATAAGAGAAAACTATGTGTCGTCGGCACAAACAAAAATGTCCGAAACGCTTTACGGACAGTTTTGTTTGTCCCTACGACACATAATTTTTCTCTTATATCAGCCCGCTTAATACTGCGACACCCCTGATAAGCAGTGGGTTCCACTGTATTTCAAATAAAAAAATATTTACAAGGCTCAACCCTGGGTTGAACTCGGGATAACCAAGAACAAATCCAGGGTATGTGGCAGGATGGAGGGACTTGAAATCCAGGACCTCCGGATTACAAGACCAGCACCCTAAACCACTTGGCCACGACTGCGTGAGCAATTGTCACTGCTGACTCTGCAGTTATTTCAATCCCTTTCAGGTCCAACAAGACGACGTTGAACCCATGACGTGGCAAAGTCTCACTGTCTGTGTTTTAGCAGGCATTTGTGGACTTCTGAACTTTCTTAGATGTTTCCCGTCCATAAATGTTATTGTAATTGACGAGGAGGTGAGGAAGTAACAGTAATACATGCAAAGTTTGAACAATTTTATTTTTTAACTACAAGCTGTGACTTTCGAAAGAGCATTAAACAGCAGGTATGATAAAATTTGTTGTTTATTTATGTTTGTTAGGCCAATGATACATGGTTTTCTGCTGTGGGATTTTTCCTTGCTGGTGTTCTGAATTGTTGCCAGGTTTGTATATATACAATATATATATGTTTTACAATTTAATAATTATTATTATATGGCTCGCTCTATGAGTGGGCAAGATGAAGCAAATCGTGCACTGTGATTGGCTACCCTCACGTTCAAGATGAAGCCATCTTGACCACTCGGGATTGGCCTGCTCTGTTCCCCGGTGGGGGTACTCCCTATAATCTGATAATGGACTATACGGGAGGCTCCACCCGAATGGGGTACCTTTTCAGACTGGAGGCATATAAAAGGGTAGGGATTTCACGAGTTGGAGTATAGAAAAGGGTAGGAATTTCACGAGTTGGAGTATAGAAAAGGGTAGGGATTTCACGAGTTGGAGTGTAGAAAAGGGTAGGGAAAACTGTCATTTAGGTATGAGGTGGACTGCAGGTTTGAAGTTCTTAGCCATCGTAAGACAGCTTCCTTCCACTTCCTTCTGGGGAATATATTGTTCATTAAGTTCATTCCAAGGGTATAGAAAAGGGATGCAGTGTTTCTACTGTAGGTATGTGAAAGGGGTACCATTTTTCATAATTTCTATGGAAGGTATATGAAAGGAGTACCATTTCCATGGAAGGTATATGACAAGGGTACCTTTTCTGTCAAAAATGGTATATAAAAAGGGTGAGGGGTTGACCTCTGGGCGGAGCCTCCCCGTATAAAACTTTTTTGAGTACCCCCCTCCCCCCTTCCCGCTCTGTTCCCGCAAGAAGCCTACAGTATTTTCCGCGTCCTTCTAGTCATATAATAAATCCTTCATTGGACCAAGCTTGTTCGTCTAAGATGATGGGATATTGGCAATGAGACCTCACGCTTGGCCAATAACCCATATTTATTACTGTGCAAACTATACATAGGTACCATACTGTTTACTGGTATTTTAATTCAATATTTTTTTATCTTTCTTTATAGATGTACCTTCTCCTGTTTTCTGTGAGATGGAGGATGCCATTAGCAAGATCAATATTTGCTGTTGCTTCTCCTCATTATTTATTTACTCCGAAGCCTTCGTAACATCTGGCAGATTCTCTTTCACCTCACTGTTATTGCGTTTGTGTTGTATCAAACGACGAAAAGGCAACTACAGGAAAAGCCTCCGGACTATAATGTTTAGAAGCCAGAGCTGTGTATTCAAGATTTTTTAATATATCAAGAAAAAGAAACATTATATAGAACCAAGAGAAGGTGATCTAAGAGATCTAGAAGAATAGCAGTTATCACAGATTCAGCGGTTTGACATTGCAAACGAGGCAAAAGGGTCAATTTGGCATTGTATTGGCCCATTAGCCTCATTTGTAGGCTCAGATTACCAACCGCTGTTCGGGAAAAATGAGTCAAAACGAAGACCGGGACTCGAGAGAGCAGCGGACAATCGAGCCTAACTCATTTGGCATACTTTTTAAAAACAAAAGAATATTTGACTGCTGGCTCAACTGTAATAACTGCTATTCCCGTGCCTCATGATAAGTTTTTGAAGAAATATATCAAACTCAAGAGACCAAGTGTTTCATCTGGATATCCAAAACATCGAGAAAGAGAGTTGAAATACTACGCACACAGCGGAGTAGTTTTGGACAAAAATTTGATGGTGTCTGGATAGCCAATGAAACACTGTCTCGATGTTTGACATATCTTCTAAATTGAAACAAAAACGAAAGAGCTAAACAGAAGACCCCAAAACCAAAAATCGTATTTAAAAAATCTATGCTAATTAAGACCGGGTATCCCATAAACTCCGACACAGTTATGATTTTGTTTGTTTTAAACTTGATGTAATTATCAATGAGTTTAGATAAAATCTATTAATAGTTTCACTACATTGCTGTGAAAGTTATTTTTATTCCTCTGACCGAGTGCTCCAACATCACATTACTCAAACTGCTCAGGTCTATTATGGACTGAAAGTTAAAAATAGATTTCAAAAATTATCATTGGAAGAGACCCATGTGTGGGGAATGCTTCTCTTAGATCATCCTCTCTTGACTAGAACTCAAAGGTTATTCAGATTCTTTCTGACAGGAAGGGAAGTATAATAATATTAATTATCATATGGGGATTATCATGCCTGGGTGTTGTTGTTTTGCTGTTTTGGTGTAGTAAACTGTAAATTTAGCATTCTCAGTCCCCAGAGGCCAACGATCCTTTTGGTCAGCACAAGAATCGAGATATCTGTGGCCGGTTCCAAAACCGGAAGTCCGCGAATCTCGGACTAACCATCAAATCTGACAAATCTGTTAATTGGCTGAGAATACAGAACGAGGTACTCTGAGCATGCTCAACAAATTGGGACCACGTCCAGAGGTCCCGATTCTTGGTGGCTGACACGCAAAAGGATCGTGTCTCTGGGGACGAGAATGAAAATTTTAGTTATCAAAAACTTGCAGGGCAAAACAAGTCACGGATTGCCATTTGTGTGTAGCAATACTTGTGATATACTTATAGTTGTAAAGGACCGTTGAGCTTTGTATCAAGTAATAAATCACACCCGGAGGAATCCTGGTTCACGAACGGCTTTGGTTCATTGATGTCTTTAGTGTCCTACCGTGTGGCATAGAAAATTTTAGCGAACTTTTCGCGGCTTTTCCAACGATTCGTAGTCCTGCAAAACAGTCGTTTTTTTCTCTAAATCGCTGGTCGCGAAAAGTCGCACGAAAGCGTAGAATCCTTGCGTGCGAAGCGCGCGCGCTTCTCACACGCGTGTGAGGCGAGAACAACCTCGTGAACAGGGTCACTCCGCTTTCAAGATGTCGGCTGGGCGCGGAGAAGACCCTGGCCCACGCTGTGAAATACTCCACGAAATCGTGAGTATTTTGTTCGTCTTCGCTACACTTGACCAGCGGTTCAAGGAGTTCAATATGGTCGTCTTGCGCTATACTTGACCAGCGGTTTCCGGGATTCAAAATGGCTACTGGAATGCCTAGCGCTGCGTCGCAGACAGCACTACACCGCCGGTATACACAAGGCTAGCGCAACAGGCGCCCGCAGAAAGCTTGTTTCTGATTATCCCGCAGTGAGGGTGGGGTGATACGGAATGTGGAAGCGAAGTTTGCAAGGTATATGTGTACTCCTATTTTTGATTGGCTAGTATTCTTTACGCGCTTTGTGATTGGACAAAAGCTTGTGTAACAGATCACGCACTGCTAAAAAGCATTACTTTTGTACAACTTGTCATTTCAAAAGATCAGAGAAGGCTATGTCTGATTCGTCCGTCTATTGTAAAACGAAATAGTATTGCTCGCAAAGAGATGGAAACAATTCGGAGTAATCGCCGAAATCGAGAGTCTGATAGATATCTTTGAGAGCGATCGAAAACACCAGAGTACATCTGCAGAAACTGTGTTGCCGAAAGCACAAGATTCGTACCGGCAACTGATGAGATCCATTTGGAGGATCGAAACATGGTCTTGCCTGAACAAAACGGCAAATAGTGGCATATACCCACGCGCTAAAGCGGTCCGATAGACTAGGAGGAAATATTTACATTTTTAAAACGGGGCGAACAAAGGTCAAAACAATCACACCACGCGTCCAGTACTATTTGTGCTTGGCCTGTCAACACCTTTTATTTCATTCACGCAAAACCCTCGGGATATCAGAACAAGCTTTTGGGCGCCGTTGCGTGGGGGGGGGGCCACAGGTAAATATACGAGGTTTTGACACGGATACGGCTGCAAACGCAGGCTACTGGAATGACCAGCGAGCTTCGTTTTTAACATGTTTTTACACCAAATTAAGGCCGCGGAATAACGTTTTTGTGGTCCCATGTTGAATTTTCGAATAGATTTCTGCCGTCTTTACGCATGATTTTGTGAGCGGTCTATTTTTATTAAGGTGAGTGTTTATTACACATTTTATGACTGTTATAATTTTAGGCACCAGTTTGGGCTGTATAGGAGTTTTCACTGTTTATCAACATTTGTTTTGTTATTCAAATTTGCCAACCATTAAACCAAGAAACTCTTTGTTTCCACCAGCCACTAGTTTCTCTGGTTGGCATCATTAATAACTAATACGTTGACGTAAACGAGAAACATCGCTATAAACAACGCACGATTAAGAAAGTCAAGTTTGGGAAGTTGTCGGAAGTAAAGCGGATAATTTTTGGGTGGGTATATTATTTTTTTGTCGATTAATTTGTTTATTTTGGTGCTCGGATCGCGACCTTGTAATTTTTTGTTTTTTATAGCACGAAAGTCATGCCCCAATCTGATTAATAAAAAAAAATATTAAAATGCATCACAATGATCATGGTCGAATCTTTTTTTTTGTGCTTGTTTTTAATTAGAGGTGTTAATTTTTAAGGTTCAGGTTGATTCAGTACTTTGTGTGTGTTTAATATCTAAATAAAGATTGCGTCCTCCTAAACACTTCAGCATAGAAAACTCACACACATTTGAAACAGATTTAAATTAATTTAGTAAAATATCAAAATGTAATTTCAACTGTAGCATAAAAAGTGGGAGGCTTCCCTGCGTGGTTTCTGTGGATGGACAATGTTTTATAGCCTTTTATATTTAGTCTTTTATTTGGAAACGCAATAATTATTTATTATTATTTTATTGACCTGGGGGGTTATTGTACTTTGGAATTTGTTGGAGGGATTGTGCACCATCCAGTACCTGAAACGCAAAAAGTTATAACTTTCTGTATCATCTACTTACAGACATGGGCCAGGTTTTTCAAAAATTGGAGAAAGGTGGATAACGACCTATCCACCTATAATAAATCATTATCCAGTGGGATAAAGTGTTAAACATAAAACAAACTATGCTATCCACTGGAATAGTGATTTATCTTGCCTCGGTTGTTCAATGGATGGAAACTAACAGTACAAACCTAACACTTATCCACCGGATAAATCACTATCCAGGTGGAATAAGTATTAACAACAACAGAACTACGGCTATCCGTCGGATAGTGATTTATCTGGTGGATAGCGTTATCCATCCTTTGAACAACTGGCCCTGGTGGATAGCGTTATCCATCTTTTTACCAACCGGGTCCTGGTATTTAAAAT
The DNA here is from genome assembly GCA_029204205.1 of Desmophyllum pertusum. Taxonomy (NCBI): domain Eukaryota; kingdom Metazoa; phylum Cnidaria; class Anthozoa; order Scleractinia; family Caryophylliidae; genus Desmophyllum; species Desmophyllum pertusum. Next base: position 118,224 of record MU827381.1, read on the forward strand.
CCATAACCTATTTTCTGACTACTTGTTTCTGTTCTAGTTGTACACTGGAGAACAATAACTCTATTGAGGGCGGCTAATTATTTATTGTCTCTCTGCAGGGGTGTATCTAGAATTTTTGAGGGGGGGGGGGGGGGTGGGGGGGGCGGTGGCTGGTGGCTGTTAGCCAATATTTTGTCATTTTATTTTAGCTTAAAAACAGTAACAATTTTTACACCTGCCAAAGTGCTTGATTTTTTGAATGATTTGGGGGACCACCCAATCAAAGTGTTCACGCTTTTCTGATCCACACGAGTAAGGTAGAGTAACACCCAAAATATATGAAGAGGGCCCTGGCCCATTTTCCCATGGCCAGCCCATATTTTGTCCAAATCCTAGTCTCCCAGCCTAATGCTTGCTCAAATTATCCCATAATTCCAAACAGCAAAATTGGTGCCCCAAATCCCATTTTGCCAGTGAAAAAAAGGCAAATCCCAGTTCCCATTTTCCCTCTTCAGGACCCTCTATGAATAAGCCCTCTCCCCAGCAAAAACTGAAGCTAAAAAAATACTCCATAACAAGGATAATAAGATAAAGGTAAAGCAACTTTATTTATACATGTCAATCTAAAAAAATTAAAATACCTCCTAGAACAAAAAAATAATTAAAATAACCCATATCACTCTGAATAAATTCATTCACACCTCCCCAACACAATATACGTTTGAGGGCATAAGGAACAATAAATTTCATCACAAAAACATTGCAACACAGCAAAACAAAAAGGACAAAGAAATGACCGACAAGAAAACAATACCCTGCACTACACCAAAAGAAACTTGATCACACAAAACTTGCACCCAGTACAGTCTTTATTGACATACAGTGTACATACAACTGCCGAAATTCCTCAGCCATGGAGGCCCACCTATGACCAAGAAACATAACAGCCGATCGATACCGCAGCAGACACTGAGGGAACAACATCTAGTCGGAAATTATAATCATGAGGATTGCCTGATAAAAACTAGCAGTATACGTAAAGCAATCTAAATGTCGTGATCATTCAACACTTCAAAGTGACTCCATCATGAGACAAATGATTAAATAGTCATCTATCTACCATGATGAACAATAACCACATCTTTAATAACAACTGCTGAATGTTTTCCAAACATCAGACAGAAATGTAAACTAATAGAGGTGTCCCTTTCATAGCGGTATCTGGATTACAAAGATTATATGAGGGTTAAATAATTTTGCCGGGTCCCCTTACGGTAAAGGAGGTGTTCCCTTTTAAATAGAGGTGGCCCGAAGTAGAGGTTCCACTGTATGTTGTAAAACTTGTAGGTGATTTAATACCTATACCACTTAGAAAATTGAGAAACACAGCTTATATCATATAAATTTAGTTTAAGTATAATCAAGTTTAAAAAATATTTCAAGGAAGGGCTTTCCTTACTTTTAAGTGCAGTGCATCAAAATGGTCATAATATTGTATCTTGTTCCTGTTCAAATCTATTTTGATTGTAAGCTTAATCATTCTCTGAAAGTACAGATATCACGTAGTTTTACGAGTGAAAAATTCGATTCGTCCATTTGTGCGAGCTCAATAACATCAATTCAGGAATTCCGTCAACACTTATACAATTCCGCCACGTTAAGAAGGCGGAACTTTTGAAGAAATATCCCAGGCTTACGAAATAATAACACATAAGCGTTAAACCATTCAATATAACGTGTAATCATATCATCGATCTGATTTTCACCTTTGCTTGATATTCCGAGCTCTTGATCTGTGCGCCTTGAGGCATTTTTCAAATTAATTGTACTGTCCAACGTCAACTCCACCTCTTCCTTAAATTGCCGTGCATAATTTAAACAAGGACGGGAAATATTTAACAGGCAATAATTTACGTTTGCAATTTCGAGAAGAAATAACAAAATAAAACTCCGCAAGGCTCCGCTAGTTCGGCCATTTTTGCAAGGAAGACTATTTCCGCCAATCACGACTAATGTAGAGAATCATAAATCTAAAAACCAATCAGCGTGGGCGTTTATATCAATCAGTGTAGCCGCAGGGGGGTCTTCTCCGCGCCCAGACCGCCATCATTGAATGTCAGGGGGGAGTAGAAATCAAAAAGACCTGGGTACGAGGTTGAGTGGCGAGAATTTACAGCGTCTCTCCCCATTCCCCCCCTCTCCGTTTTCACACCTCGTCATCCAGTAACTCTTTCGTTTCAAAAACCGCGCGCATTCGTGACAAGACCATCGCAAAAAATACGACTGTATTTGCAGTCTAAACGATTCGCGAAAATTAGTATCCCGTAAAAATAAACCTCCCGCGATAAAACGTACACGTTACTCACACGCAAATTGTGCACTTTTTAGGCTTATTGGTTAGGACGGATGGCAGTCATGGCCTGAGACTGAGTTCCATGGCTATCAGACTATCTTCCCGAGAAGCCTTTCAGAGAACTAAAAAAGTTCCATTTGTAAGATTTGTGTCGTTGGGCCTTGCGTGGAGTTGTAAAAGGAATTCTGTAAGTGACTTCTTTCGACAGTCAGGGAGGCGAAACATGATGGATTAGGAATTAATTTCTACTGATATCCTGCATTAGCCAACCTGAACTAAATTTCTGTTCAGTCGTACGCGTTTGGTGGGAAAGAATAGAGACCTCCTGGGAACGAGGTTTGTGTTGTGCCTGGCGCGTTTTTTTCCTTTCGTGCGCCCATCAATCCTCGTACCGCGCGATTCCACGTTACCCTTATCCAGCGGCTGTAACGGGCAACAAGGAACTCTGGGAGGGACGGTTAAATCAATTTTTTTTCATTGTCTTTGACCGTTGAGGGCATGAGCAGTATTACTCGGGAAGTGTCTTAAAACAATGCAATCTCCTACTCCAGACGTCTCAGGCGTGTGTCGGACACAGTTCACGTGACTACATTACCGTGCAATCACACGCGTCAGCTTGGCGATACTCATAGGCGGACTTGTTTTTTTGTGTCTTGAGTGAGGATAGCTCATCCTTTTTTCGGTGGATTTCTTACTGTTATCCGAGCGTTTCAGTTCATTCATTTTCGGGGATCTGTTTTAGAGTATTACCTCTTAGCAAGCTATGGTTCAAGGCTATAGAGCTTCAGGTAAGCATTTTTCGTATCGACAAATTTGTCATTATGAAGGGAACTCAGAGCTTGTCTTGGAAACCTTTGTTTTATCATTTCGTGGTGTGACATGGGTACACATATGTCGTTTTCTTTGCTACTCAAGTGATCAATATCTTAGATTATTTTTACACAGAAATGTAGTTGGATAGTTTACGTTTTATGAAAAGGTCGGCGGGCCTCGGCGTGCCCCCTCCCGTTTTAACGGTGAAAATTGGACTTGAAGTTGTAGCTTTTTTCGTGTTTCGTGACATTGTCCTTTTGATTTCGCGGGAGTGAT
>MU827382.1:0-10000 GCA_029204205.1 Desmophyllum pertusum
CTAAGTAAACATGTGATTAGGGGGATATAATTGTCTTGACATAACACCAAATTCTTTGAACTAAACTTCAAAGAAAAAAATGAAAATCAGTAAGGAGATTTTAAATTTTGAGCTTGGGACTCGTGCTTCAAATTTTGCACCAAAATAATTGTTTAAAAAAGTTGAGGTGGTACATTGTTTACAGTGTCAGCAACAACGATTCCCGCTTTACTGACTTTACTAGAAACAATATACACTGTTGTAAACTTGTTTACCTTACGATGGTGAACAGCAGCTTCTAATTCCTCTTCAGTAGGACCAACTTGAGCAGATTTCTTTCGCTAGGTACAAAATTATGTACATAAAGTAAGGTGTACGGTATCCCTAGATTTTATAGATCTCTTATCCTAGATTTACAAAATGTCTTACAACGGAGGTTCAATAAGAGTCCTGCTTTCACAATTTCAAGTCTTGAAATCATCAACAGCATTTAGATCTTTAATTTGATGATCACAAGCTCACCTTTCGTTTTGTTGCGCCATTTGTGGCCCGGCAAGAAGATCGAAAGTATGGCTCATACAACGCGAAGAAAGCTTCCTTGCACAACAATGACAACGATGAAACTGAATCAGAAATACTCTTCTTGTGATCGACCAGAAATCCGTTTTCACAGCGACCGATTACAGCCATTTTACACGCAAAGTAGAGTGTGTTTGTGTGACTGCAAAAAAATATTCCAGGCAACTGTTTACTAAAAATACTAGAACCTGGGTACCAGTGAAACTATCCCTGGGGGAGGGGGAGAGGAAGGAGAAGGGACCTTTTGATAATACACCCTCTTCTACTCAATAATCATTTAAAATATGTCGTAAACAGTGATTTGGAGATCCCCGAGTTTTGGGTCGGGTACCCCCATACCCAAAATCCCTGTGATATGGACGCCCTTCAAGTTTCCGGTACCTCCCCCAGTACCCTACCCTCCTCGAACATGCGAGTGGAATTTCGCGGGAAACGACGCGCGCAACATGGAAGATGTTTGAAAGATGGATTCCGCAATATTTTAAAACGTCATAAGCATCCGCCCGGGAATTCCGAAACAAGAAAAGTTTTACAATAATATAGTTATATAATTAATATAGTTTTGACTCTCGGCTCAAATACGATTGAAAAATATAAGGAGACGGGAAGGAGACTAGACTACGAGTAGACTAGTCCCTAATTTTTCTCGAGCGGGCGGCGCGGGCGCGCGCGAAGCGCGTGGAAATATCCTCGCGAGAGTGTCGCGTCTTCTCGCGCGAGGATAATTCCACGCGCTTCGCGCGGACACATTCACACTGATGAAGGGCAAAGTCCGAAACGTCTCAATATTATTATACAATTTTGGCACTTTTAGTTCAATATTTTTATATATATATTTTTTATTTTCAAGTATAGGTGTGAACATACCATCACACGTACCCACGGGTCTACCCACGGGACATTTGGTCACATGATACCTGACACAGCTGTGTTGATCTGAGGCCCGGACGACCCGGACAGTTTTGCCCACGTGTCGGCTGCCTGTCCTCAGCTGTTTGCCAGTTGAGTTTTCGTCTGTAAAGGTACGTTTATTCAAATACTTCTTTCGAAATATAAAGCTTAATAGGCTTGGTACATGTTGATATAAAGCCCCTCTATGTGTGCTTTTCTTACACAGGCGAAACGAAAGCTGCTTTTTATATGTTTGCTAGCGTTATGGCTCGCGAACATGTACAGTACGTACGTGTCTCCAAACAGTACATCAACAAATGGGTAAGTTTTGATTAAAACTACCTTTCCTATCGGTAAATTACACGATAAACGAAACGTGGCTACATACTAGCTCATATTGTATAAGCTTTCATTGAATACTCGTTTGTTTGAACATGAATCTTGTCCTTTCTGACCTTTCTACGTGACACCATTAATTTGCATTTTAGTTTTGCACGTGGAGGTCAGAGCTTGCAATATTCTTGTATTCCTTTACAATTTTCGTATTCACTATGAACATAAAGCCTTACAATTTCTCAAATTTCCTCGTTTGTCCTCAGTAAGATGCGAATAAAACTTTTAGAACAGATATTCACGCGGGGTTGTGTCAACTTATAAAACACGCGCGTTTTGAGTTATGATAAGGTTATTTTGCTCTTTCGCAGAGATTTGAAAATTATTTGGGAGACTTTTTTCAGAGAGGATACAATTTCAATTTCAATTTTGTTTTATTCACACTTTTTTCAAGATTACAGTAACAATGTACATAAGGAATTAAAAACGGTTGTTAGTGGGAATAAATGAAGGGCGTATTTCATGCTATGCAAGCCATGCCACGAGCTTCTTGGGGGGTTTTTACCCTCTAAAATTGCCATTTCCTGCATTTCCTGAGACCTGAAAAGCATTTGCAAAGTCAAGATATAAACTCTGGAGTTTACCTTAATTTTAAACCAGAACACCAATTTTTTATTTATTTTTATATTATCCATGATATCGGAACACGTGTTTTCGGAAAACTTTTCATATTTCCTTTTAGTGCATGTGAAAGATGCACGAAAATGCAGCCGGGAGCCATAACAGAACTTTTTTGGATTTTGGGAAAATTTGGGGTTAAAATCTTTATTTTAATAGGCTATTAGTTTAGAATTAAAATCTCAATTTTGTCTTCAGGTTTGTAGCTACTCCCTTTGTAGAAATTAGCAACATGCAAGCAGTACAAGTGAAACAAGTGCAGGACGAAGATTGAACAGCTCAAAAGTAGGTATTCCAGTGTATGCAGTACATGTATACACCTATTTCAATTAACGTTGTCGGATAGAAATGTTTTTAAAAGCCCGCAAGACAAGACCGAAAGGTAGCGGCATGGGTAAAAGTAGAAAACTACGAATACTAATGAGAAGTAACATGTAAAACATTATTTATAACGTTTTCTTTTTGTTTTAAACCTGTAGAAGTAAGCTACTTTTAGCGAAACTAAATTTTAGCAGAACCAGCTAGTGAAAAAAAACATGGAAAAACAAATTATATCATTCGGGGCAAACCAAATACATCACGTGCGAAATAAAAACGTGTAGATTTCTTTTCCAGCGATATGCAGATTCTAATGAATACCCAGACTACCATTTGGTCTTGTCTTGTAGGCTTTACGCTTTTATCCGATGTCTATCCGACAACGTTAATTGAAATAGGTGTATAGGATGTATGCAGTGTATGCAGTATATAGGATGTAATTGCCTTATTTGAACCAAGTTAAATGACCCATATCATCTCCCTTGTTACATTTTTGAGGGTAGGGACAAAACGTGGGGTAGGCCATGTGGCCTAAGCCATGGGGTAGGCCATGGGGTAGCCCATGGCCTACCGGTGGTTAATTTCCTAAAAAAAAAAAATAATTTGGGTAAAAAAGAAATCGCTTGAATACAGTCAAATTCCGATGGTAATCTTTCTGAAGCCTCCAATTGCAAGCCTATACCTAAATGGTTAGTGGATTTAAAACGATGTTTTAGTAACTACAGCAAGTAAGGATGTCTGGTGCGTGCCGAATTTTCCGGGAATTTTGGTTGACTTTTCTAAGAAAACGACCGGCTTTGAAAAATTACATTACGGGTTTCTGAAGCAAATATTATATACACCCAACACAGTAAAAAACATTTTTTGTGTACAACTCATGGAATTTACATGCAAGGAGTGGATCGTTCATTCGCTGCGAGGATCTTAATTTACTGACTGAGTCAGTTCAACTGGATGGAAATCAATCCTTCGGAAAGCTTCCAAGGGCGTTATATGCTGAATGCAAATTCTGCCGAGATTATTGTGTCAACAAATCCAACTGGCGAGGAATACAATACAACCCTTGTAAAAAAGCCACCGGGATCTTGCCGGGATCCCGCCAAGAATCCCGGCGAGATTCGCGCCGGGATCCCGGCAAGGAATTGGCCGCCGGGAATTCCGCTCCCGCCAAGAATCCCGGCAAGATTCTTGGCGGGATCCTTGGCAGAACAAGCGGGAATCTCGCCGGGAAAAATTATCTGTGGCCAATTTCTTGCCGAGAATATTTGGCCGCCGGGAATTTCTTCTTTGCATAAGTTCTCGGCAAGATTCCCGCCAGGATTTTGCCGCTGCATTTCAGCACCTGAAAATCACTTGGTTTCTGTCAACCCTCAAATTAATTCCCGTTGCCTTTCTCGTTATTGGCGATAACATTTCAAAATGAAAGCTGTGTTTACACCGAGTTCAAGTGTCGTAAAAATAAACGATCGCGAGGTTCGTAATTTACTCACTGTTTTACGCCACAAGGTATTAAAAAGTGAAAACTGTAATCAGGTTAAGTAATAACGCAGGTGGATTTATCTAGAGAAATATTGCTTCTGTTCAGGTACTTTAACAGCGAATTAAACTGATCGAAGGTAAGCCCGCCGAACGTCGCCAAAACAAACACAGTGAAATACGATTCCTCTGTATCAAAACAACCCAATATATTTTATTTGCATGAGAAGGTCATCACAATTAACTTGAAATTAAAATACAGATCGTGTAACTAACCTTTTTCTTGAGCTCTGGGTAAAGGTCAAGAAGAATATAAACTTTACACAGCTTTACGCAATCTACCAAAGTCAAACCAAGCTGGGAAGAAGCCATTTCGTAAAAATTCCATTGAATCACGGGCAGATCTGAAGTCACAAGTCTAAAAAGTTTTTACATGAAAGCGGCACACTGAAAAGTAATAACTACGTCAATGTGAGTAGTCAGAATTACGGTATCTTCATCCACTGTTCAGGCTTTCCCATGACTTTGCTAAAATTTCAGTTCAGTCAAAGATGCTCGACATTTTCGTTCGCATTTCCAGAATGTTCCAACAACTTTGTTTATCCAATTTCTTGATCAAACGACGTAAAACAACTTTTTCCATCATATGTTCCATTTCTTTTAAGCAAAACATTTTTCCAACCCTTGCATTGTGGATAAAACGACGAATTATTCAGCAATCAAACTTTCTGAGAAAATTCTCACTTCAAACGGGTTGCTCACATCATCACGGGATGGCGTGTAGTATGGCCTACGTGACATACATCGGCCAATCATATTGCTCAGTTAACGATACTTGGCGGGAATAAGCCCGCAAATTTTTGCTAAGTGGGTGCATGGTCCGTGTCGGGAAGAACAGGCAACACAGAAAAATGAAAGAAGGATGAGCTTCCAATCCCTGAACCTTTTTTTAGCGACCCTTGATCTAAAATAACGATATGCGAAGAGGTTGCTGGCGTATGCGAAGAGGTTGCTGGCGTACGCGAAGAGGTTGCTGGCGTACGCGAAGAGGTTGCTGGCGTACGCGAAGAGGTTGCTGGCGTATGCGAAGAGGTTGCTGGCGTATGCGATGAGGTTGCTGGCGTATGCGAAGAGGTTGCTGGCGTATGCGAAGAGGTTGCTGGCGTATGCGAAGAGGTTGCTGGCGTATGCGAAGAGGTTGCTGGCGTATGCGAAGAGGTTGCTGGCGTATGCGAAGAGGTTGCTGGCGTATGCGAAGAGGTTGCTGGCGTATGCAAAGAGGTTGCTGGCGTATGCGAAGAGGTTGCTGGCGTATGCGAAGAGGTTGCTGGCGTATGCGAAGAGGTTGCTGGCTATCTACTGAGACCAGCCTGGACATAACTTTTGTTTGTTTGTTTCTGGTTGAAGGGTCCAATGGAGCTCTTTGCATCACAGAGCTTGAGACAGCACTACAGCTGGGCACAAATGAAAACATGTTAACACTGTCCTGCAGAACAATTCATAGACTGCAGCCTCTGCACTCTGAAAGAAACAAAGACAAGGTATTTTAAGCTTTTGTCACTAATGTATGTTGTTACACGTATGTGTGATTGTTAAACACGAAGACGTGCTATAAAAGGAGAGGTACCTAAGGTGCCTCAAAGGTCATTTGTCAATCAACAGTGAACGAGTCGATAGCTGAAAATTAGTCGTCAGTAGAGAATAAATAGATATTTCATATTTGAAGTACATAATTTTGAATTATATGTTCTAAAGTTTTAATTCACATCTTACTGAGAACAAACATGGAAATTTGAGACAATATTTAAATAAGGTTTCATATTCATAGTGGATACAAAAATTGTAAATGAATACAAGAATATTACAAAGCTCTAGCCTCCATGTGCAAAACTAAAATGCAAATTAGATGGTGATGAAAGTAGGAGGAGCTAAGTACATTTCACTTGGTTTCTGTCAACCCTCAAATTAATTCCTGTTGCCTTTCTCGTAAAGTATGTATGTATGTATGTATTGGCGATAACATTTCAAAATGAAAGCTGTGTTTACACCGAGTTCAAGTGTTGTAAAAATAAACGATCGAGAGGTTCGTAATTTACTCACTGTTTTACGCCACAAGGTATTAAAAAGTGAAAACTGTAATCAGGTTAAGTAATAACGCAGGTGGATTTATGTAGAGAAATATTGCTTCTGTTCAGGTACTTTAACAGCGAATTAAACTGATCGAAGGTAAGCCTGCCGAACGTCGCCAAAACAAACACAGTGAAATACGATTCCTCTGTATCAAAACAACCCAATATATTTTATTTGCATGAGAAGGTCATCACAATTCACTTGAAATTAAAATACAGATCGTGTAACTAACCTTTTTCTTGAGCTCTGGGTAAAGGTCAAGAAGAATATAAACTTTACACAGCTTTACGCAATCTACCAAAGTCAAACCAAGCTGGGAAGAAGCCATTTCGTAAAAATTCCATTGAATCACGGGCAGATCTGAAGTCACAAGTCTAAAAAGTTTTTACATGAAAGCGGCACTGAAAAGTAATAACTACGTCAATGTGAGTAGTCAGAATTACGGTATCTTCATCCACTGTTCAGGCTTTCCCATGACTTTGCTAAAATTTCAGTTCAGTCAAAGATGCTCGACATTTTCGTTCGCATTTCCAGAATGTTCCAACAACGCATACGGTATAGTATGCGAAATTGTGCCTACTTAGAGTATACTTTTACTATACAAAAAGTATACTCCACTGAGATGTTGGGAATTATGAAAAACATACAAAAAGTATACTACATGGTGGGTTATGTCATGTAATTTATTGTCGAGATATAGTGTTCCAATTATTTTTATGTTCCATCGTGGTATTATTGTTCTTTTTAAATATCACCAATGCATACAATATCTCCGTAGTCATATAAGGATATGATTTGTCTATTGTATAATGTCAATCTTGCTGGTAAAGGCAGTAAATGTCTCAGTCTCTTGATCAATGCTGATTTGCTTACCTCTCTTCGATCACACTAAAGCAATCTCTCCACAAAACTATTCCTGTTTCATTTATAGTGTTGTCAGAGGTAAATCTCCGAAGGACTTCAACTAAAACAGACCAAAAAGAGGGATTTAGGTTAAAGTTTATAAAAATTATAACTTAAATATGACGATATAACAGTCAAGAACAAAAACAATAATGATTATATTACCCTGTCATGCATTTTTCTTTCCAAAGAGTCAGGGGTCAATTATTTAAATGAAGTCTAAAAATAATAACTGTTATTACTTTCCAAGGATGGCAAAATATCAGATTGTTTATCAAAGTGTTTTTAAAAGAAATTAAATGGAAAAATCCATACTGATCACAAAATCTTACTTTTGTTTACCATAATAGAATCACATGCAGTCTTAGTCTTCTGAACATTGCCTTCAGATAAAATCGGCGCACTTACATGTATGTGGAGTTGATCGGATCTGTCATGGTCAACTGCAGGATCGCCGACTTTTTTAACTGTGTGTTCTATCTCTGTTGATGTTGATGCTTGAATCTGTTGCAAGAGGCATGCACTGCTGTTTGTTAGGACCATTGTCTTTACAGAGAGCCATGTATGGGTCAGTTATTGAAATGAAGTGATAAATTAGGGCAAACATTTTTGAACACAAAATTCCTTCCAATGATAACTGCGACTTTGCTGTTTATTGTGGTCCAGTATCTCCATGGTAACCAACAGTGCAACAACAGGTTATCCTTTCAAGCATATTCCATCATTGCCGATTGTGAGCGGATAAAAATCCGTATGAAGCTTCTCAAGCCTGGACTCAAGAACAGCGATTTTCTCCATCATTAAATTTTTATCCAGGTTGGTCAACTCCTTCAAAATATTAAACAACAAACACTAAAAGGAATAAGAGTGTTATTAACTGCAACTTCTGACGAGAAAATTATCAAGTTTACTTGCTTAAAAGTGAAGCACGTCCTACATATGTTGCACTCATATGACTTAATTGTGTATACGATCGTGTGTGTGCAGATGGTCAGCTCTACCAAAGCTCTTTCAACAGCTATATTTGCACGTTTTTAATTATTTTTTAATTTTTATTTAAACAATTTTAATCTCAACATTTCCTCTAAGAGCAGATGCTCATCTAGAGAGCTTACGTTGTTTAACATTGCAATATCACACGATCAGATAAAGACAAATATAACAATTAACTTATAAGGCGTCAATCCCATGTGAATCTTCTCATGCGCCAAAAGGATGGGTTCATACAATGTAGTTATTCGATTCCCAAGGTAATTTTAAATTAAACTTGCACTTCTACTTACAGTCAGGAGCCGTCATGTTGATTCCAGATACAATGACGCTTTGACTACCTGGAGAGAAGCCTTAGTTATCCATTCAAAAAGTGTAACATTGTTGCATAAAAGGAAAGAATATTCCAAACCACTCTCCGTTCAACTTAACTCCGTGGTCTCTCAAAGCAACAAGTTACAACGATCATTCTGAAGCGCCTTGTCTCTAATTACACTCCGGCTGCAGCTTTTGACTTTGTCGATAAGTCTATAACAGTAATTTTAAACTTAACTCGTTACTCCGCAGATAAACTGCAGCTGGAAAATAATAATGATATCATCATAATAGTATTTTAACAGGGATCCCATGTCACTAAAATGGTTTTGGCTTCCCTTCAGAGTTGGACATGTAGCGTTGCTGAATAAATTTGCTATTGTTTGGATGTTTATGGATTCTCCATCACTGCAAAAAATCTTGCCTCTCCTGCCATGACTCATTATAATTAGCCATAAAACAAAACAGTCATAGCTAGCTATAGGCACTGTGATCCTCCAAAGAAACATCGGAAAAAAACATCATTTTTCTGAGACCCAAATTCCTTTTTATGATTGTTGTAAATTTTAGGGTCTCAAACAACTTATTAAGTTCCTTCACATCTGTTTCAGACCCAAGCCGAACACGACCACAACTAAAAACCTCATGGTTTATTATGAGTGCTTATAATTCCCCTTGGATTGTTATTCATTGGATAAACAAACTCTCGGTCAGCGGGTGGGTCTAAGCGAACAGCTCAGGTATAAAAAAAAGAAAAGAAAACAACATTTTTCAAGGGAAAGCCAAAACTGATTTTTATTCAGGCATGCAGAGACCACGAGAAGGAGAGAGGCGTGGTAGCTGATTCGCCAAACAGCCCCACCCGATCAACTCATGATGGTGAAATGCCAGACAAGAGCAGTCTTCATTTAGCAAAATTATTCCAATGCAACAACTACTGGATATATTGCATACAAAAATCAAAATTTAGTGATTGTGGATGTTTTTCGCGAATTTGCTGGTCATGACGACATCTTCTTAGCATGCTTACAATGGTGAACAAGAGGGTAAGCGAATTGGGGGAAATTAATTCTAAGCAAGTCTCAGAGTCCTCGACAACCTTGCCGAGAAAGTTGTACTTTTGGCCTGGAATGTGAAACGTCATCCCAGAATGTACATTGGTGAAATTCTATACTGAATACTGTACCTTGCCATGTTTACGCAGGTGATGTCGTTCCTGGATTTGTTTGGTTCCAAACCATCGTAAACAGGTTTCCCATTGATAGGTCTTCAATCCAGAGTGGCATCGTTCATGTTTGCTTAATTGGTCTCGCCGATTGAATGCCTTATTGCATGTGTCAATGCATTCGGATACGGCTTTCTTTCCGTGTGAACAGACCACTCATGTCGGGTCTTGTTCCCCAAGTTC
>MU827382.1:15000-98084 GCA_029204205.1 Desmophyllum pertusum
TAAGGCTTCAATTAATCCCTTGTGAATCTTGTCATGTCATGTGAATCTTGTCATGTTTTAATTTAGATCCCCAACTCTTCTAAAACACTTTCCACATGTCTCACACTGATTCATTTTGCTTTCAAATTGTTATAAAAATTATATACCAGACATCAAACTAAAACAAAGTTTTACTGAAAAAAGAACACTTGATATGAAAATAATAATGTCGTAAAAACTTGATTATAATCACAATAGGTTTCCTAGCTCCTAGTTCTATCTGGAGAAGCATTGCGAGATGACAAATAATGGCTGCAAAGCAAACTCCCAAACTACTCATGATCAAGTGATTATAGCTATTGCAACACACCTTGTGCAATCTTTTGTGTCTTCTTCAATGCCCCGATTGAGAAAAACGCTTGTTACACGTTTTGCATGAGGGCTTCTATCCAATGTGCACTCCGCGTTCATCAGCGTGCAAATGCCCCGCTTGTGAAAATCCCTTCTGACACTTTTTGCATTGATAATACATTTATTCAATTTACAAGGGATTTATGGGCGATTTTTATTATTCAAAGTGTACATAAAGGCAGAAATAAGATTTTCAAGATGATGTCTGGTTAATGTGGTTATGAGGAAAACTTCGAAGCAAAAATGTGCCTTGTTATATTGGCAACATATCCTGCAAATTTAGAATATATTAGACGTTTTTCAGTTATATACTAATTTGGTACAAATTAGTCCCAAACATTCCACTCAATATTTTTCTCTGTCGTTCCATATAAATATCGTTTTCTATCTGTATCTATCTCCCTATACTCAAATATGAATCCTAAGATCTAATGCTGATCTAAGTAATGTTAACTTAAATAATGATGTTAGTGTTTAATAATGACGGGGTCAACAGTCACTATTGGATGAAAACCTGTGAAAAACCTGTGAAAAACCTATGAATTTACCTGTGAAAAAACCTGTGAAGTTCAAGTATTCACAGGTTTTTTCACAGGTTTTTCACAGGTTTTGAAATTTTGAAAACCTGTGAACAGGGCACTTTTCACAGGGTCAAAACCTGTGAAAAAACCTGTGAAAAAACCTGTGAATTACAACCTGTGAAAAAACCTGTGAAAAAACCTGTGAAAATGAAATTTGCTGGCGGCCGTTTTCACAGGTTTTTTCACAGGGTCTAAAATCACAAAACCTGTGAACAGGGCACTTTTCACAGGGTCAATACCCATGCCTTACCTGTGAAAAAACCTGTGAATTCCAACTTGTCAATAAACCTATGAAAAACCTGCCGTTGGACAGCTTTTTCACAGGTTTTCCGCAGGGTCTAAAATCTAAAAACCTGTGAACAGTCTGAGGGTCTTGTTGTGATTTCAATTGTCAGACTTGTACATCAAGATCAATCTGCGAACCTTTCGTACTCAAATTTGGCCAGATTGTAGTTCGAGGACTGGTCTTTCGATATATATGCGGGACCTGTTAGGAAATCGAATCGAAGAAATGCTTTGTTATAAGGGCAAAATTTGAGAGGAAGTACGGAATTTTTTGGTACAAAACTGCTCGAAGTTGCATGCCTTGTTGTAATATTAGTATTCTAGATGCTAGTAAAAACTTTGAAGTCCGAAAACTGCTCTTGCACGCTTTAAATCACCGTAAAAACCGCATCAAAGCAAAGTTAAACAACGTCCAAACATTTTGACTTTATTTTATTAAATATAGACAGTCCTAAATACCGATTTTAGCAAGATTAATGTTCACAATAACAATTCTATTGCACTAAGAAATTTGAATATCGTAGATACTTGTACCTGTGACCACACAGAGGATGGTACGCATGTGCATTATTAACTGGCCTGGAACCTCTTTAAGCATTCAAAAGACCATTTTGATACTTTTTACTTTCCAAGTAAACAAACAACAAATAACCTGCATGCACATCTGAACCTGTCAACATTAAAACCTGTGAAAAGCTGTACATGTGTAGCGAGCATGTTTGTAGCATGACAGTTGCATAACAAAGGCATGTGGATAATCACTAGCAGCTGTACAAACTAAGTAAGTTCTATAATTGTCGTGGCATTGTAATTCCCCAACGGTGAACGGTGTGACCACTCACATTCATGGACACAATTAATAAACTATCCAATCAGAAGCCGAAGAATATCTATTCTTGGCTAGCGCTTCTGATTGGATAGTATATGCGCACGAAATGTTGTACTTGAGATGATTAATGAGCAAATATAAATAACAATTTAATAATAATCACAGTTTATTTTTTTTCTGTCTGCTAATACAATTTAAACTAAAATATTATACTGGTTGATTGATTGATTGATAGATTGATTGATTGATTGATTGATTGATTGATTGATTGATTGATTGATTGATTGATTGATTGATTGAATGAGCAGCAAATAAAATTACATTACAGCAACCATTAATAAAATTATTATTACTTTAGTTTTTCTAATATTTTAATTAATAGCATGATGTATTTTATTATTATACTGACTAAACTTAAATTCAACATACCATCATGATGTTTCTTGATATATTTTTCTTCAGCTGATCGATACATGCAGATATTACATCACTGCTGCTCTAGTGAAGACTTAGTGACTGTTTTTATTACTGGTTTATAGTCAGTAGATCCATCATCATGTATACACATACTGTAATACATGCATATGCTATATATAAAACTATGTAGATCAACTGCCTGGCAATATATAACTCTCAGTTATTTGTTGGTAGCTGAAAATAGAAAAAAAAGGTCATTGTTCTCTACATTTTCTACATGCGTACATCAACAAGGTTTTAAATATATAATTCTTGTCTTGTATTATTAGCAGAAACAACATAAAAAATACAACATATTGGAAAGTTGGCTGCCCTTATCGGTATATAAATTATGATAAGATAAAGACTAAAGATCCATGTAGTGTGACTGGAGGTGGGAACCTCAATTTAATTTAGCAATTGTCCATTCCAAATAGAAAAATCAAAAATATAAAATTCATTCTGTATTTCAACAAAAGAGCAACTATAGTTTTTTACACTTGAAGTATTAAACAGGCAGTATACACTGATCGAGTACATGACACAACTTGAGCTTAGAATTTAAGGATTCAATGCCAAAATGCCATATTTTTGTTCATTAATTGGGACAATAAAATTTAAGCATAATAAATTATCATTCTCAATGTTCATAATCAGAGCCACATAATTTTCACATCCAACCTGAACTTATTTATGAGAAATTAAAACTGTTCCAGCTGCTGCCTGAGCTGGAGACATGCTTGAGTTTATAAAATTGTTCTAGTTCTACATGAATATGTACAGCAGCATTGAAGACATGTCTTGTCTGACAAATCATCATTTGAACTTAGATTAAACTCAACTGAATTACCTTACCTTGGATCAAAAGAAATGTTGACAGTGATTTGTATGTGCATCACTATGAAAAGTTGAAAAGAACAAGAAATGACCCGAGAATAAAATAAGACATCTTTGAAATGACAGCAAACTAGCCTCCTTGCTTCCTCTGCTCAGCTTGCTGATTGCTGATTGGTTCATTTCACTTGCAAGCCGCTTTTTTCTCCCGCTCTTTTTTACACTCGTTTCCAGTCTCTGTTGGGCCACATTTCAACTGACCACAAAGCTGCGGGCTCACATACTTGAGTGTGGCGGCCATTTTGAATTTGACACGATTTCAAGTTGTTGTACGTTTTTGAAAGAGAAATGTGTACAACATTTCAAGAAAGGCATTTAGTGTGGCATATATACTGTGGGAATTGATGCAAAGTCAACAGCTGACATCACTTGAGGTAGTTAGTTTTAGTTAATATGTGTAGTGCAGTCAGTGAATCCAAGGGAAATTAGCTTATGTTTAGTCTGTTGAACAGAGACAGATGAAAGTACATACAACAGGTAAAATTATGAAGTGAAACCTAATAAAAGTTGTTTTGATAGATTTAAATTGTGTCTAGTTGCGCCTGAAATGTTCTTTGTGTGTTATAGTCAGCTGTGTTCTTTTTCACTCAAATTTCAGTAAAGTTTATTGTTCACAGTTTCTGTGGGTATTTTCTTCAAAATTTGTTCACAGGTTTTTTCACAGGGGTTTTCACAGGTTTTCTGGGGGTATTTTCTTCATAATTTGTTCACACGTTTTTTCACATGTTTATAAATTCACAGGTTTTTTCACTGGTTCCTAAATTTGGGAAATTTTCTCAAAATTTAGGCTTTGCAAAATTCACAGGTTTTTTCACAGGGTATTTTCCAGTCACAGGTTTTTTCACAGGTTTTTCACAGGTTCTTCACAGGTTTTCATCCAATAGTGAGTACCCCTCAGAATTTGGGTAATGATTCTGGTATGGATCAGTCGATGAATCCAATGAAAAAACACCGTTCTTCTGATCGCGAGTTTGCTATCCCAGTGCGTTTATGCTTTGAATACCCCGAACTTTAGAATAAATGAAAATTTCCGATTCAATCTTTATTTGCCGGTCACTTGCCGGTCACAGCTTAGCAGCCACGCCTTGAAATTGTATAGTACTGTAGCTTTCCATGTTTTCGCAGGTGATGTCATTCTTGCGCCTGCTTGGTTCAAACCATATAATGTAAGCAGGTTTTGCATTGATACCCCTTCACTCCAGACTGGCTGGCATCTTTCATGTTGGCTTAAATGGTCTCGTCAATTGAACGTCTTCTTGCAACTGTTGCATTTATAAGGCTTTCTTGTGGTGTGAACTCACCGCTCATGTCGGTTCCTGCATGCCCCCCACTTTCTTGAAACATCTGTCGCAGGTTTTACATGCAAACATTCCTGCTTGCAAATTACAAAAATTAATTAATTAAAAAATGATAAAATAATTGTCAAGAACAAAAACAACAATTATTATATAATAATAAATGTATTCGCTGGATAAAATAAATATAAATTTACGGTAAATAGATATACGGTAAATAGTATCGGGCCACCTTAAGCTGATCACGTATTGAAACCTAAAAGTGAATGAAAGTGGCAAAGAACCGCGAACGAAAATGCTACTGGTATACATCAAACTAAAACAAAGTTTTACTGAAGAAAGAACACTGGATATGAAAAAAATAATGTCGTAAAAACTTGATTATAATCGCAATAGGTTTCCTATACTCCTAGTTCTATCTGGAGAAGCATTGCGCGATGACAAATAATGGCTGCAAAGCAAACTACCATCTACTCATGATCAAGTGAGCACAGCTATTGCAACACATGTACACCTCGTGCCATCTTTCGTGTCTTCGACAATGCCCCGATTGCGAAAAACCCTTGTCACACGTTTTGCATTTATAAGGCTTTTCTCCCGTGTGGACCCCTCGTTCGTGATCTTTCATATGTCCGGCTTGGAAAAACCCTTTGTTGCAGGTTTTGCACTTATAAGGCTTTTCTATCTCCAGTGTGCGTTCTTTCGTGGACTTTCAAATGCCCTTTTTGGTTGAAATGCCTGTCGCAGGTGTGGCACAAGTAGAATCTCTCGGCCATATCTGTCTGAATACTTATACTCATGATCAAGTGATTATTAAGCTATTGCAACACACCTAGCTGTGCAATTTTGCGTCTCTTCCTTGATGCCCCGCTTGACCGACTTGTTGTCCATGTCCACACCTCAGTTCATGTCTTTGTAGAGTCTGTTTGGCCCCAAAACACTCGTCACATGCACAGGTTTTACACTGATAGGACTTAATTTCAGCATGTATTCTTTTGTGCACACGCAAGTTGTCCTCTCTGCAAAAACACTTTTGCACTGATATGACTTTATTCTACTATGGGTTTTCTCGTGTCGGTTCTGCCCGCCTTTCAAAACGTTTTTTGCAGTCTTTTCATTCATGAGGCTTCATCCTTGGAATAACCAAATTATAAAAATTATAATTAAAAAATGACAAAATAATAGTCAAGAACAAAAATTACACTATTATCAGACTTTAAAGACTGAAAGCTGCGCACGCTCTGATTGGTTAAAAATGATGTTTCATCAGAGTGCAAAACATAGAAAAGCCGTGTTTTATAGTTCCGTGTGCGTTAAATCTATATTTTAAAGCACATAAGAAGCCAAAGCCATGTATTATACTGTCATAAAACACTCCGGTTATTTGAGAACACTTGAGAAATATAGAAACACTCGCCTGCGGCTAGTGTTTACTATAAGCTAAATTTCTCTTGTGTTCTCAAATTCCCGTCGTGTTTTATGATGCACTCATTCGTAAAATTTTGTTTTTACCACTCGGAAAATAAAATTCATATCTTCAAGCCATTATTGCACTGTGTAATTTTCTTTTTACTATGAGACAATAAGAACAAAAGCATAAACTTTATCGCAAACTCTTGCAGCGCTCGATGGCTGGACTTTCTAGAATTTCTCTCCTTTCATTTTCACTTGCAAGTTAAGGAACTCCTTGAATAATTTTAAGTGTTCTTCTTCATGTTAGCATTTTCCTTCTCCTCAGTGGACGATTTCAAGTCGGCTTCAGTGAATTTCACAAATCTATAGCTCGCCATTTTGCAGCCGGCGTTTGACAGCTTTGAACAAACAACTGTGAAAAAGTGGGAAATGAGGTCATCGAAAATAAACCACTCGAGTCCCGGATGTAGTTTCGTATGAATTTTTCGAGTGGTCTATTTTCCAGTAAAACACTCGTGTCTATATAATTCTTCATGAAGCGAGGTTTATAATTTTGTCCTCCAATCTGCTCAGGCGGAATCAAATCTCGTGTGGTGTTTATGGTCATATTTGCTTTTTT
This sequence comes from Desmophyllum pertusum, assembly GCA_029204205.1. NCBI lineage: Eukaryota > Metazoa > Cnidaria > Anthozoa > Scleractinia > Caryophylliidae > Desmophyllum > Desmophyllum pertusum. Next base: position 21,763 of record MU827382.1, read on the forward strand.
CTACATACTCTCAGAGTGCCTCTGATCTCCACATAAGAGTGGAAATAATTGGTACTGGCAAATTGTCATGTCTTTCCCTATAGTATCTGTTCCTAAAAATAATAATAATAATTATAAAAAAGGAGTGCTTAGAGGAGGAGAGTAAACGAGTTTTGTTGTGTTGAAATTGATGATGCTAGTAAAAAAACAAACATTGTTTACATCAATCCTCCTCGATCCACACCTACACTAAGTGTCCTAATCCCAGAGGAGTTTCTCTCGACAACATTGACTGTTCTTCCTTCTAGAATACTGACCAAGACCGACCTGAAGAATAGTTTGAAAAATATTTAATTTTCATTCAATCTATTGCACATCCAAAAGCTTCAGAGCAAATAATTTAGATTGCGAATATAATATAGCTGCTACTTTCATTTCTCCTGCAAATATTAATTTACAACCTCGGGTGCAACTTTGACAATTATTAAATACTGTAAAAGCTCTTTAAGTCCCCCATTTGAAGTCAGATTTTGTAATACGCCCCCTCTCTATATACATAAGCTCCCTCCACCTGTTAGAGGTCAGAGTTAAATGTTAACTATATAGCATCTGAATTGTATTGTATTTGTATTGAAACGGGGTCTTTAATATTATCGAGGTACAGTGTAGGGTATAAATATATATCGCATTTGTAAGACGTATGGTGATACGTCAAAACCCATTTCTTGTTCAGTGTTAGTTATTTGAAATAACATAAGAACTTGAATTGCCATAGAAACAAGACAACAGGCCCCCTTTTATTTTATGTGGACCTATTTTCATTGAAATCTGGACCCAAACATTAAAAGTAAACTTAAAAGTTTGAATAAGTAGAATATTGCACTCCTTTCCCAGCGATATATCTCTGGTTACTAGGATCTGGGACACACTTGATCTTGGCTTTTATTTAGCTAGAATACCATGGACGATACCTTCATTGGTTGTGTGCAACAGTATTTTTCCCGCCAAAAGTGTCGCACGGTCGTCATAGTGTCCAGCTGTTCCCTGTATTTTCAGTATTATATATATGATCTAGTGTGAACCACAATTCTAACATACTTGTTTTTCTTCTTCCTCTTCTGACTCTGCAGAGTCGGACAATATTATTACAGGTATGTCTTCTAAATCATCCTCTCAAACTCCACTAAATTAAATGAGTACTAACACACTTAACATTAGAATTGACACATAATTTTATATAGAAGGTTGGGGGTTGAAAAAGGAGGGCAATTTCCTTCAACAATCTCCATTGCATCGCAGAACTCTTCACTTGAACATGCGAGAAATGAAAAGGTCACATGATATACGCGTTGATAATTTATATGCTTTGACTAGGCATGCAAAGCATGCCAGTGAAACTTCCTCCTTTGTAAATGACATTTCAGCAATATTTTCTGACGTTTCAGTCACTTTGTATTGAAATGTGGTCACTTTGTATTGAAATCGAGGTACAGTGTAAAATAGAGTATATTAAAAGAAGCTAATTAAACTATATATACAGTCAAGCAAATCGAGAACAAACGTACAGCGGTTTGTGGGCATCATAGCGCAACGAATATTTTTCGACTTGGATCGTTGATGCCTAAGATGCGATGAAGCGATAGCGACCGGACAGCGTCCGACCAAGAGTGGCGACGATGGGGCGATCGACTCCAGGCACTAAGGAATAACAAAACACAAAAATAATCTCAACAAGAAATTTCAGGGAAATTAAAACCGGGCAGAACAAGTTAATAATTAACTTCTTGTTTTAAAAGCTTTCCAGTATGCCGCACTTTTAATATACGACGTAAATTTCATTATGTAAAAAGGATAACAGTAAAGTAACTTTATTTATACACGGTTTGTGTGTTAATATTTCATGTTATGTTATTTCAATGTTATTGCATTTTATTTCATTTCATTTCACTTCATTTCATGCGAGTCACATACATATCTGATGCTTGTGTGATTACAGTATATTAATAGCTAGCTGCAGAGACTATCATTTAACGCGCACAGGTCAATACACTTCTCTGCTCATCCATTGTTAGACAGTGCGAAACGTCTGTTTAAAATTGATGCCTAGAAAGAGTATTCCATTGATTCAAGCTCACATTCCCGTCTTTGTAATAGAAAATCTACTACCTTGGTCAGGGCTTTTTCCTTGTGCAAATATTATAAAGATACGTTTTTAAAGTATTTTATTGCTAAACTCAAGATTTAAATTCTCTGCACTTGGTCTGTTACTTAGTTATGAGAATTACTTCATTTACAATTTTTCTTGTCTGTCATTAATAATGGGTAAGATATGTACTAAACTAATCATGCACACAGCAATATTAAAATTAAATTAAAGTTAAATATTAGCTTTTCAGAATGTAATAGAACCTAGATAAAAATTCTTCCTGAGTCAGAAATTGAGAAATCGCAATCTAAAAGTTGTAAGGTGTTCTGCACCTGTTCTTAGAACAAAGCCTTTGAAGCCTTTTCAAACGTTGTTTGACGTTTTTTCCTTTTGACAAAGTGTTAATACCTTAACAGAAATATCGTTGAATGAAAAACATCAAATTCTCGCCTTGTTTCTCACTTGTTCTTTTTTCGGGAATATTTATTTTCTCAAGCGCTGAAATCTGTTGTATTTGTCTCAGCAAAATCTTTGAAAAATTGCAAAATTAAAACACTCGCAAAATACGTAGTTTTCACAGCAAGGCGCGAGATTAATCGATTCCCAAATTGCAAAATTTAAATATCGCCATAAAAATACTGTACCTTGTGCGCTCCATGCGTCCTCTTGGCATGGGCCCGCAAACTTTGGGGGTGGCTGTAGGCTTTCAAGCATGTTTTGCATTGATATGGAGTTTCTCCCCGGTGACGTCGTTCGTGCCCTTTCAGTGTTTGGTTCGTTGAAAAGCACCGGTCACATGTTTCACACTGAAAGGGCTTTGTTCCTATATGTATTTTTTCGTGCACACGCAAATTCCCCGCTTGCGTGAAGCATTTTTTGCATTCATTCATTATATTCCAGTACCTGTAAAGTTATAAAAATTATAATTAAAAATGAATAATTGCAAAAGCCAAGAACAAAAACAATAATTATTGTATGAGAATAATAGACATATTCGCTGGATAAAATAAATATAAATTTATGGTAACAATGGTATTAAGGGGGGATTCTACCTGAATTTCAATGAAATTTTAAGAGGTTTAAAGAAGGGATAGAAGGAAAAAAAAAAATTTGGAACACCAACAGACAGTTGATACCCACACGGGTGCTCTTGCGTGGTTATCAACTGTCGTCAATGTCAATCTACTAATTTTTAACTTCAAATTCTAATTTTTTTATTTCCCTAAATTTTACAACTCCTTTGAGAAAAACTATTTCCTCCCAAACATTCCCAAAAATCACCCAAATTTACAAAACACCCCATAACATAGATTCATGGGATGAGTGGAGAGTTTTTGGATTGCTTGAAACGTGAACGAGATATTTCCATTAAACCCATGTTAAGTGGCGGAAAAATGGCATTCAGGTAGAATCCTGCTTTAAAAGTTTTAAATGTTTTCGATCATCAAGATGATAATCCAGGGATGGCGGAGCGTAACTTTAAAGTTGGGGCTGAAAAGGTTTTTCAATGGGGGGAATCTAGAGGCAAGGAAAAGCTCTTTTCAGCATTCTCCACGATATATTTCGTCAAAAAATCGATCTCGATCAAGTCATACGGTAGTTTTAGTGCTTCAGGAGCAACATTTCCGAGTAGGTTTTGTTAACTTGATACATATAACTTGATACATTCATCCTGGCCCCGGCCTTAGTATACTAAACTTTTCACAAAGCTGAACCGTGTGTAGCAAGGAATATCAGCACAAGGACAAAATCTGGTAAGGAATTGATCAATGATTGCGATAATTGATTGCGAATGTGAGGAATTCCTCCAACCTTGTTCCCAGGGTCTTCTCCGCTTTCAAGATGGCGGCTGGGCGCGGAGAAGACCATGGATCACATAGACTACGAGCAGTCCCTCATTTTTCTCAAGGATAGTTGAGTGGGAACGCTCGGCGGCGAGAAAAAATGAGGGAGTACCGACAAAGCCAGAGTGTTGCTCTCACAACGCAAAATTCTGATTGCTTCTTTCACAAATTTGGTGCATATCAGCTAGCATAATTTTCAGTTAACTTGGCTGGTTGTTTCCTCCTTCTCTCTGACCACCTAACATTTTCGGCACTGCTTATCCTTCTTCTCTTCTTTTGGCTTTTTCTTTTTCTCTGCTTTATCCTCACTATTCTTTTTGTTGCAGATTTTAGGCTCTTTTTCTCAGTTTCACACTCGCTGATCTTTCCCCATGCGTTTTCATCGTGATAACATTGTAAACATCATGTTTTCTTTGGAATATCATTTTACTTGATGTCATCATGTTTTAAAATTAAATTACTTAAAAAGAATGGCGACAACAAATAATATTACTATATAAACATATTTTATTTGCTGTAGTATGTAAAACACAACAAAAATAGTTGGATGTGCTGGGTGATTGACACAAGATCGAGTCATATAACTTGCAGGATTTGTGGGATATTTCGTTGGAGGCCTTCGATAACTGTGATGTCCTCTTGTATAGGCACCAACGAGGGCAATGGCCAAGAACATGAACCTAGATCCATTATTTACATGCCAACGGTGAAACCATACCTTGTTATTATACCAAACATTTTTTGGTAAAGCGGCCCAAGCACATGGTGAAACATGCCTGTAAGGCAAAAAAATATACAGAACCGAGATGTTGATAATGTTACAACGCTTAAATTTTCAGATTGAAACTATAAATACAGCAAAAGATAGTAAACTTAGTAGAGTAAGTAAGAGCCAGGCGCGGAACAACCTTGCTTGGTCGTTTTTATTTGTAGGCTCGTGTTCAAACTTGCTGTACATGTAGACTGCAAGATCTACAAAGCCGAATATTTAAACGAAGGGAGAATTTAATGAAGTCTAAATCTACTTATAATTATAGGCAGGTCAGTCTTTGTAGCCAATTATTTTTTGGTCAGTGTCATACACCTTCTAAACACGGTTTACTGTAAATAACATTACCACATTTACGTTGGCCATTTTAAAGTCAGGTTAGACCACGGTTAAACCTTGTTTAAATATTCGGCTCTAAGTTGTTAGCATGACTCATTATTTGGCCAGTATATCATGCAGTGTGGTAAATGTGTACTTGTACTATATCCCTACTTTCACTAATATATCAAGTATACTTGTCTATTAATAGTATCCCAGTGGCCACTTCATATTCAAGTTGGGTATCCTGTCGACACCCTGCACTATTTGGAGAACTTTTTTTTTCATATCTTGTTTTAACAGCCTACAAGTGAACTTATTTCATTTAATTCCTCTCTATATATTTCCTCTATCTGTATTTTGTAAACGATATCAATGAACTTATAGTTCTGAAACAGAAAATTAACAATGCTCTTCTTCTTGTAGTATCATAATTATGTAACTATCAATGCTCATATTCAGTGCACTTTTAGTCTTAGTTTTTGCTTTAAATTCCCTTATATGTATATTTTTTTCATTTTGTTCACTTTGCTGTACTTGTACTTTTGAACGAGGTGTGTGTTGTCAATAAATGTATTTAACAAATTAATATTTGGTCAAGAAAGAAAACTCTTCAACCAGAAAATTCAAAAGATAAAATTATTAACCTTCATTGTTACTGTTGTTGATGTTGACAACAACAACAACGATGATGATGACGATGATGGTGGTCAGGTGGTGGATGATGATGACGGTGGTCAGGTGGTGGTGGTAGTGGTGGATGACGACGAGATGTTGTTGCTGTTGCTGTCACCGTTGCTGTCGCAGTTGCTGTCGCCATCGCTGTCGCCGTTGCTGTCGCCGTTGCTATTCTTGCCTAAAACACAAAAAGAGAAAAGTAATTTCACATTATACGCTTACACACTATTTATCCTATTGATTCAACCAAGGGAGGATCGAGTGCAGTTGAACAGAGGAATCAAATTTGACCTTTGAAAGATTGCTTGACGAGCGCAAAGAAAGTCCAAGGCTTTGTAGCTTCAAAGATCACAAAATAAACTAAACACAGAAAATCGGGTAGATCAGAAAATTTGGAGGCAAAATAGGTTAACACTAACTGGAAATCTGAACAAAAATGACAGTTGCAACATGATTAACGTTTCACTGAGATCCCTTTGTCAAAGAAGTTCTTGAAATCTGTTGAAATCTGGTCAGAAGACGTTAATTTTGAGGAATCGGCGAAGACAGAAGATCACTATTTTGTTATCACCCTTATGGTACAACTCCCATATAAGAATATAACTGAAAACAGACCACTCTTCTATAAAGACTTGCTTAACAACGGAATAACATTTCAGGATGGCTCCTGCATCAATTTCCTTTCCCTCGCTGCCTTCCAAAATAAATATGATCCGAAAGCACGGCCTTTAACTTTTTTGGAATCATTTCTGCAATCAAATTATTGAAGAGACATATTTCTCAAAATACAATTCCGCTTAAGAATGAAATCTACTCACGTTATGTTTACGGCGGCTCTGGTGCCTTTGAAGAATTTGCAAGGTTGTAAAGTTCCTCTCACATGCGTTGCAGTGATATGGCTAATTAACTCCGGCATGTATTCGTTCATGTACATGCAGATTGTCAGCACGACCAAAACTCTTTGCACAGCTATCGCACTCATAAGGCGTCAATCCCGTGAGAATTCGTTGATGTTTATTTCGATCCCCAACTCTTTCAAAACACTTTCCACATGTCCTGCATTTATGCATTGTCTTTCAATATTTAAACAAAGGAAGAATTTAATGAAGTCTAAATCTACTTATAATTATAGGCAGGTCAGTCTTTGTAGCCAATTATTTTTTGGTCGGTGTTGTACACCTTCTAAACACGGTTTACTGTAAATAACATTACCACATTTATGTTGGCCATTTTAAAGTCAGGTTAGACCACGGTTAAACCTTGTTTAAATATTCGGCTCTAGTTGTTAGCATGATTCATTATTTGGTCAGTATATATCATGCAGTGTGGTAAATGTGTACTTGTACTATATCCCTACTTTCACTAATATATCAAGTATACTTGTCTATTAATAGTATCCCAGTGGCCACTACATATTCAGGCTGGGTATCCTAGCTGTCAACACCCTGCACTATTTGGAGAAATTTGTTTTTCATATCTTGTTTTAACAGCCTACAAGTGAACTTATTTCATTTAATTCCTCTCTATATTTTTCCTATATCTGTATTTTGTAAACGATATCAATGAACTTATAGTTCTGAAATAGAAAATTAACAATGCTCTTCTTCTTGTAGTATCATAATTATGTAACTATCAATGCTCATATTCACAAAGACCTCTAGGCGGTAATACCTGCTGGCCGGAAAATTTTATTTAATAGCATTGAAAATCAAGTCTTTATCTCTCCACAAATGCAACGTCTAACGTCTGTCCGAAGTCTAACTTTTGAGTTATATGATTTTTTGTACACCCACTTTTAACCTTTTCGTATAAGCTGTTAATGAAGGTACCATAAACATTAAAATTTAACTAGTTGAAATGATGTTACGGAAACTTTAATAATACCCTAGTATTAACCGGACATATACCTACTACCATACAGCAGGATGATGTCTGGCGATGAATTTCAAGGGAAGTGAGAGGATGTTAAAATTATGAAAAATGGAAATTTGAAGATCAAAAAATCACCATTTCGGAACCCAAGGGACCCCTCTCGTAAATCCGTCAAAATAAAGTTAGAGCCAAAACGAAATGCATTTTGAGACTAACCACATTAGGTGTTACTCACATGCAAAGTTTCAAGGAAATCTGTTATGTGGCTCAAATTGGTTATGAGGATCTTACAGAGACAGCCTCTTTTAAAAAGTGCCTGTAACCTCCCCAAAATAATTTTGCCCCAAATGAATGTTTATATTATATAAGAAAAATTCCGCAAACAATTTTGGTTTTGGTTAAAACGGCAATTTTCTATGGGCCGTCAAAGTTAAGGTTATTTTCCCCATCGCCGAGTCTATAAGGAAGACTGGGACTAGTTACGTCATTCCAGGATATTGGCGCCAGTTTTTAACTGGAAAGCGGGTAGTACAGAATTTTCGTAGAATTTCTATCTAATAACTTTTTTCTGGGTCCCTCCCTTAACAACTAATAGTGCAAGGTAACCTAAAATATTATACTTTTGTTCGATGAGTGCCGTTGATTTGATTCAGACTAATTAGCTCATTCTGTCTACACGCTTTATTGCCAAACTCACAGAAATGTCACGCACCCTCCTGTTTAAAGACATGACTATATATAAACAAGAGACTTATGCGCCGATCAATTCGAACCTCAACATAACCCCCCGGCAATCCCTCGGGCATTTGAACTTTTGAAGATCGACTCGTTCAAACTCCCGCCCCCCATGGGCCAAAATAGCATCGCCCCCTGGGCCGAAATTTAACGTTAATTAAACGTTTCTTTAAAATTTCCAAAAGTTAACATCTTAGGATCGAGTGATCCCATGACAAAAGCTCCACATAAGCTAATGATGTTGTGTTTGTGTAACACAACATAAAAAAGGACGTTGTTTGACGTTTTTTCCTTTTGACAAAGTGTTAATACCTTAACAGAAATATCGTTGAATGAAAAACATCAAATTCTCGCCTTGTTTCTCACTTGTTCTTTTTTCGGGAATATTTATTTTCTCAAGCGCTGAAATCTGTTGTATTTGTCTCAGCAAAATCTTTGAAAAATTGCAAAATTAAAACACTCGCAAAATACGTAGTTTTCACAGCAAGGCGCGAGATTAATCGATTCCCAAATTGCAAAATTTAAATATCGCCATAAAAATACTGTACCTTGTGCGCTCCATGCGTCCTCTTGGCATGGGCCCGCAAACTTTGGGGGTGGCTGTAGGCTTTCAAGCATGTTTTGCATTGATATGGAGTTTCTCCCCAGTGACGTCGTTCGTGCCCTTTCAGTGTTTGGTTCGTTGAAAAGCACCGGTCACATGTTTCACACTGAAAGGGCTTTGTTCCTATATGTATTTTTTCGTGCACACGCAAATTCCCCGCTTGCGTGAAGCATTTTTTTGCATTTTTGCATTCATTCATTATATTCCAGTACCTGTAAAGTTATAAAAATTATAATTAAAAATGAATAATTGCAAAAGCCAAGAACAAAAACAATAATTATTGTATGAGAATAATAGACATATTCGCTGGATAAAATCCAAATTGCAAAATTTAAATATCGCCATAAAAATACTGTACCTTGTGCGCTCCATGCGTCCTCTTGGCATGGGCCCGCAAACTTTGGGGGTGGCTGTAGCTTTCAAACATGTTTTGCATGATATGGCGTTTTCTCCCCGGTGACGTTGTTCGTGCCCTTTCAGTGTTTGGTTCGTTGAAAAGCACCGGTCACATGTTTCACACTGAAAGGGCTTTGTTCCTATATGTATTTTTTCCTGCACACGCAAATCCCCGCTTTGCGTGAAGCATTTTTTGCATTCATTCATTATATTCCAGTACCTGTAAAGTTTATAAAAATTATAATTAAAAATGAATAATTGCAAAAGCCAAGAACAAAAACAACAAGAATTTTCGAAGAAATATAACGGGCTTTTTTTATCAAGCAAGCAAGCCGTTTTACCTCCTTTCTTGCTTGAAATCTATCAGATTAGTCACGGCAGTCACGCTGAAGTCTGATGTTTGCGTATAGTGCCTACTGTCAATTTTCTTGCCTCTGAGCAGTCTTTGAAGATCATTCCTCAATATAAAGCCAAAGTTGAATAAGGGGGAAAAACACGACAACATAGGTACGAATCGGTGTTGAACCATCAATCGCAGACGTTTCCGCGTTGCACCATCATCATTCGCAGCTATTATAGTCACAGTTCGACAAATTGCGTGAGTCAAATGTGATATTGTAAACGTAATGGTTGTTATTTATAAATCTTCCTGCATACAAGGAAGTGAATTGCTGCACCAACACGAAAAAGTAGTGTATTTCACACTAAATAAACAGCAGAGTATTCATGTTCAAATCAAAAGTAATAGCTTGATATGAAATTTAACCTAACGGCGACCCTGGTTTATCACAGACGTTGACTCATGTGACCCCATGACGTAATCGTCCTTATTTATAAATCTGCATTTCTCAGCAAGTTTCTGTTTTTCTCAGAAAATATACGGAAAAGATATGTATTTCACACAAAATGACAATTATTTAACAGGACAATATTCATAAAATATCATTTAGGCAAAGGATGACCCTGGCGAAATCTAACGTAGCCTTGATAAAAACATAGGCACGCAATGCGTGCAAGAGCTATTTTTTGGAGTGGTTAAAAATGGTGTATGGATCATGAAAGATTGGATTGGAAACTGTAGATCAATGTCCCCTCTACTAACTATGCTTTAGTATACAACAAACACTAGTGTATTTTAAGTTATCACAAATCAAGCACTGTGGCTTGTTTTCCCGGCAAACAATTTTGTGCTGGACACTGATTATATTCAATGGACGATCGAATGTTTCCAGTCAGAGAATATTCAAACGTTTTTTATATTTTATTAATTTTACTTGGGTGGTTTAAGGTTACCATATACCTTCAAAGGACAGAATTGGTCCCACAAACATTTTTCGCTTAGATATGTAGTTTACATGATGACCTTTTCATATAAAGAAAATTCTATGGAAATCCGATAATTATTAACGGAGAAATACAGTGCGAGAGACTTTACCGTAAGTGAGGTGTGAGTGGAGTGTGAATACTTCTCCCGCTGTTTTCCTCGAAAATCTATTTCGGACCGATAGAGGCGTCTTAAAGAGTTACAACTCAAAGGGAATTTTGAGCGATTGACCTCAAATTTGGACAGTATCTAGATTAACATATAAACAACGACAACATGTCGGAATTTTTTATTTCGGAAAACTTTTCGTTGGGAGCCATTTTTACCCTATTAGAAAAATGCTCTGTATCTTCAGGCACTGCAATTGGGGAATATGAGAAATCCCCGACACGTTTTCTTAGCGCTATGGGTCCGGAAACCCGAGAACAAATCAAATTAGCGAAATATATCATTCGCGCAGAGTTGTAGCTTTCAAAAAGCTGATTCGGACCCTCGTATTCAGACATCGCGAAAAATTCGACAATTCATTTTATTACAAAATGGTTAGTATATTTAGATAGCGAGCTCTATAAGCTTTAATTTGATATAGGGTTTTAGGTATCTGGAGTTTAATCCGGACACGCTACATTTTTTGTTTCGTGCCCTCAGAAACGAAACGGTATTGTGTTCGATTCGATGTGAACTATTTACACAGTGGGGATACTATCCAATCAGAATAACGCTCGTAGCTGCCAATGTAAACATGTTCTGGGAAAAGACAAACAAACCTGACAAACTGGCGAACACATGTTGTTCAAATATCGTTAAAATAATCGTCATGGAGCAAAAAAGAAATTAAAATGTATTACAAATAGAAATATCTGACGACTGAAATACTTCTAAGTTCGTTTTAAGCGATGTATTGTGGAAAAATGCAAAGTTATCTGTTTCCGTGTTTAATTGTAATGTAAATATTCTAGCTGTATTTTCAACTTTGTTATTGACTTTATCATGGCTATTTCTAAAACAGGGAATGGCCGAACGGATAACGAGGAAACGGAGAACGAGGAACGAGGAACGGAAAGTTGAGGGAACGCTGTTTACGGGTTAATTGCTCGGGCCGCAACGAGCTTTATTCCGATGTTTTTCGGGTCTCTCGCGATCGGCTAGAATCGGTCGTCTTCAACCCAGCCAACGGCGTACTAGCTATGAGGAGCTATAAACCAACGAACGTTTCTGCAAAGGAAAGTGCCGTGAGCCCTGAGTCCGTGAAACCAGGATCTCGGCAATTTCTCAAACCCAGGTCTCTCCAAATTTTCCCGACATTCTAATCGTTCCGGAAACGAAACACTATTTCTTTATGAAATAGCTCCTTGTTAGACTTGAGACACCCCTGAAGGTACACGGTAACCTTAAGTTTTAAATTGAAAATAACGTTTGGTGTCGTCGATTAGAAAATAATGCAGTTCTTGGATGTTAAAAGCGTAACATGAGAGATTGGACTGCATTGGTGTTTTGAGATAAAGAATATTTTCCAAACATTTTGAAAAGTTACATTGTTACTGACTGGTCAAACTCAAAAGACTCCAAGGGTTGAATGTCAGAGCAGTCCGCTACCCATGCTCCCCCAGTCCGCGATCCAGGTGGAGAGGATCGCGGGCACACCGAAACACCCACAGCTGGAGACTGAGCCTACCCCACCCTGGGTTTATTTATAGTAGTCAACTATTGGAAAGAAACAGGCAAAGAAACAGTTGGAAATTAACGAATGCGTGACAATTGAACAAACCTGCGTTTACACATGACAAGTGTCAACAAAAGTATTATATTTAGGTATTAAAACATTAACCATTTGTGTTGTGGGTCATCAAGAAATATTTGTGCCAGTACAATGTGTTGTTTTAAATAGTAAATTGTACTCCTTATCATCGTATAATAATTAAAGGTCTGCGTAAAATATTCATGTAAATTTGATTGATGACCCTTTGACCCTGACATGTTGTAATGCATTCATTAATCAAATACAAAATGCTAAAATTTAATGACAATTCACATAGCAGAAACACCAAGAACTGCAAATTGTCACAGTACCTTGAAGGAAAACAATTTTCTTGATTTCAATCCAAAGAAAAACATCATTTTTATTCAAATTTAGGCTCTAAGCTACAAGTAATTTAATTAAATTTACATTTGAAAACAAGTGTATCAAATTATATTTTGTTTTCGATATCCATATTTCTACTGCAGCAAATTTGTACCAAACTGGAAATAAATACCATATATTGAAAATCCTTGTAATAAAATCGAAGAGAAAGATTTTTATTTTATTCAACACGCAGATATTTATCCAACTGAGAAAACAAGAACTAATTTCAATTATCACGAGCGTACGAAAAACAAAAGTATCAGGTTACATCCTTTTGCATGAAAAACAAAAGTATCAGGTTACACACGCCTACATTACAACCAAAAGTATCACATTACATACATTTCTGTTTTACCGAAATTAAATGGTTAACATTGCAGATCATAAAACGTAAAAAGTTCTGTGAATAAAATCAACCCAAGAAGATTTACCGAAAGTATATTTCAACTTTTCTCTTCAAAATACTAGTATCTGCTCACGAATTTACCACTTCACGTGAAAATGACTGCACTCAACAGCAAAACATCGCAATAGCGCGTGTTTTAGCAAAAATCAAATTCTGTTTGGCATGATTCGTCACCAAATCCTCGAATATTCGAAGTACAGGTTACTTTAGCGCGGAATTCTCAACCGGGGAAAATAATAGAGACTTCTTGGTAAAAATCTCATGAATGAACATATAAACAGTAACAATACAAAGGATACTAGGTCTTAGTTTTCGAGGGTCGTAGTTTTTCGTAACACCCCTATTTCTTCTTCTTTATGTTTGTTCCTTCGTTTCTTACTGCGTGCTGAATCGGCGTCCATTGATACTTTCAATAGGTTTTCCTTTTCTGGCGCTAATTACCAGCTTAGGTTGCCTTCATCTTCTCGAAGGGATCGATGTCTTAGTTATATGCCGGCCTTCACACACAAACAAAGATGGCAGTCCTAAAATTGCTCTTCTTCTCAGAACCACGCAGCTTTACAAACGGCAATTTCATTGGTTGTTGAACTAAGTGTTGTTGATGGTAGTCCGATTTTGATTGGTGGGACAAACATACATACCTCGCTACATCGTCCAATACGACAGCAAGAAGCTACTTTTTTTTGAAAAAAAATAGCTCAAAAATTGATCTAATGGCGCTTCCAGTGTATGTGATGTACGTACGCACCTCACAGACAATCTCTTCAAGTCACGATTCGACGTGACCCTATGACGTAATCGTCCAAATATAAATCTGCACGTCTCAGCAAGTTTCTGTTTACATAAATCTGCGAGTCTGGGCAAGTTTCTGTTTTCCTTTTCGGAAAAGAAATGTATTTCACACAAAACAAACAGGACAATATTATGACCCTGGCGAAATGTAACGTAGCCTTGATAAAAAAAAATTGATCTAATGGCGGCTCCTAGTGTGTCCACCTAGTAGTGAGTACAATGATTTAATATTTTTACGAGTCAAACTCACCGACGTTGCGAAATCTGTACGCCGCTCCGATGTGTTTACGCGGTCCTAAATTAATATCTATTTGGACCAGTCCAACTTTCACATAGGCTCGATTTCCGCCACTCTCTCGAGTCCGGGCTTCGTTCTTCCCCGAGAAAATCTTTCACAAGGCGAATACATTCATATATATTCATACTCACCCCTAGCTCTCCTCCTAGCACTTTGGCGGAGTAGAGTCGAGTAGAGGTATAGTGATCGACGACAAAAAAAACAGAAGCTGTTTTATTAACCGGGCTGGGCCCCAGGCCCACGCCCGGTTAATAATTATTGTATGAGAATAATAGACATATTCGCTGGATAAAATAAATATAAATTTATGGTAACAATGGTATTAAGGGGGGATTCTACCTGAATTTTAATGAAATTTTAAGAGGTTTAAAGAAGGGATAGAAGGAAAAAAAAATTTTGGAACACCAACAGACAGTTGATACCCACACGGGTGCTCTTGCGTGGCTATCAACTGTCGTCAATGTCAATCTACTAATTTTTAACTTCAAATTCTAATTTTTCGTGTGTTAGCGTACATGTAGATGATGGAATTCCTGCGAACTGGGCCAAATCCGTTGACATCTTTGCGACGTCGGTTGACAGAGAGTCCAAGGTTTCTTACGTGAATTTCGTCATCCAGGGGTCTATGTGGAGGTTTGCTGGATCTGGAAGATTTTTTAGAAGCCGCCATAACGGAAACAAAAACAAAAACTCAGTACAAAATTATGTGGATATGCACTAGCGGTGACCACGAGGTTTATGAAATCTGAGCCTGAGAAACTGATCCTTCATCATGATACACAAGGCTGATCTCGATGAAAATAATTAACTAGTTTTACCTAATGACAAAACACTCATATTATGGTTAGCGGATCTTTTTGGTAAAATTAAAGTGCCTTTTTTTCACTTACCGGTATACATCTTCTTGTTTCCTTCTGGTTGGGTTGTCAACCACACCCATCTGGTTGTTTTATCTTTGCATTGGTTGGGTAACTTTTTGTCACCCATCAGTTTTTTCTATTTTTTCTTCTTTGCTGTTTTTGGGCTTGATAAGGCATCTGATAAGGTGCAGCCTCATGCGGCTGATGTTGTGCAGGTGTCTGTCGTGAAAGATCTCCCTCTTGCGGATTCCAAGCCCAATAATTGTTTGAATTTAATTAATTGAGTTTAATTAGCATTAAATGAATTTGTATAATTGACTTTGTAAAATAATTGAATCAATTTATAGTTGAATTAGTTTAAAACTAAATTATTTAATAATTTAATTAATTTAGTAAATTACCTTATAAAAAAATATATTAACTATTCTCTCTTTTGGGATGATTTTGTGTTTTTTTCATTCATTTTGTGTTACTGCTTTTTAAATTTTTTCCTTGTGTGTTACAGGGTTGTTTTCGTTCTTTTCTCGCAATTTCGGGCGAGGTTTTGGTGTTTTTCTCGCATTTTCGGACAAGTTTTTCCGCTTTTTTTGTCGTTTTTTTTCCATGTGTTTTTTTGTTGCGTTTATTTTCTTAAGTTTTTGTTGTTTTCCATCAACTTTAGCACGATCATCAGCTGGACTTTCAATTTGATTCCTGTTGCAATATTTTTTTTCAGAGTGGCTTGTTTGTGCCTGGCAGGCTTGCCCGAGGTGTGTTCTATAAGAGCTTCAACTGTATGAGACAGAGTATAATGTATGCCTCAAGTATGCAAAGACCTATACATGATCATATATGTATGTGATAGATACAATATGAAAGTGAAGTATGTGAAATACCAGACATATGAAAGTGGAGTACATGAAGTACTTTCCTGAACATGTCTCTTTAAAAAATAAAATAAGTGATATATATACTGCATGATGAGGAAAGTGTTTTCCTTTATTTTGAGGAGCTATGTAAAGATTTGCATTGAGAAATAGAAGCACAATTTATTTTAATTTTGTAAACATAAAGTATTGCAATTGAGTCATATTTACAACAAATGATTTGGGTGTATGAGCTGCATCAACATGGTCTGTTACTTGATATTTGAACAACCAAACATGTTTAAAATGGTGGTTTGACTGTTCCGATCGATTTTTTTCTACCTCCTTTTCCTTTCCTTTTTCTCCCCTTCCTTTTCTCGCTATCTTCTCTTCTTTATCTCTTTTCTATCAGCCCAATTTCCTTACCATAATAGAATCAGTCTTTGAACATTACCTTCAGATAAAATCGGTGCACTTAATTACAATTGTACGTGGAGTTGATCTGATCTGTCATGCATGGTCAACTGCAGGATCGTTGACTTTTATAACTGTGTGTTCTATCTCTGTTGATGTTGATGTTGATGCTTGAATCTGTTGCAAGAGGCACACTGCTGTTTGTTAAGACCATTGTCTTTACAGAGAGCCATGCATGGGTCATGCAATTATTGAAATGAAGTGATAAAAGGGCAAACATTTTTGAACACAAAATTCCTTCCAATGATAACTGCGACTTTGCTGTTTATTGTTATCCTTTCAAGCATATTCCATCATTGCCGATTATGAGGATAAAAAAACCCGCATGAAGCACTACCTAATGATCTAAATAATATATGATCTGAAAACACGGCCTTTAACTTTTTTTGGAATAATTTCTGCAATCAAATTGTTGAAGAGACATATTTCTCAAAATACAATTCCGCTTAAGAATGAAATCTACTCACGTTATGTTTATGGCTCTGGTGTTTTTGAAGAACTTGCTTTGTCGTGAAGTTTGTCCCACATGTGTTACACCGATATGGCTTAATTCTGGCGTGTGTTCGTTCGTGTGTGCGCAGGTTGTCAGCTCGACCAAACCTCTTTTCCACAGCTATTGCACTAAAAGGCTTCAATCCCGTGCGAATTCATTCATGTTTATTTAGATCATTAACTCTTCCAAAACACTTTCCACAGGTCTTGCATTGATTCATGATCTTGAATTGACTGATTGCTGTACATTTTGACTAGTCTTTTGTATTTTGACTCGCCCTCTGGTCGTGGGTTGGCGAAGTTGGAAAACCGTCCAAAACCACGATGCCCGTTGAAACCTGAAGCTTACGAGTTCCAGCTGTAGTTTTAGCTTTTGCACGTCAAGCTGTCGAGTTTCCTTGGCGAGTAAAAGTCTGCGGAATTCCTGATCCAGTGCCAATGGAGGTTGCGAAATCGTATTTGGCTCGTTTGCTCTGATTTCGCTGCTAAGCCTTCGCGTATGAATGGTGGATGAAAGTAGGATCTGTGGACTGCGAGTGATCAGGTGGCAAAGCTGATGGAGGTAGGAATTGGGATGCATTTGGATCGGCTCGTGTGGTTAGCGTACATGTAGATGATGGAATTCCTGCGAACTGGGCCAAATCCGTTGACATCTTTGCGACGTCGGCTGACAGAGAGTCCAAGGTTTCTTACGTGAATTCGTCATCCAGGGGTCTATGTGGAGGGTTGCTGGATCTGGAAGATTTTTTAGAAGCCGCCATAACGAAACAAAAACAAAAACGAGTACAAAATTATGTGGATATGCACTAGCGGCGAGCACGAGGTTATGAAATCTGAGCCTGAGAAACTGATCCTTCATCATGATACACAAGGCTGATCTCGATGAAAATAATTAACTAGTTTTACCTAATGACAAAACACTCATATTATGGTTAGCGGATCTTTTGGTAAAATTAAAGTGCCTTTGTTTCACTTACCGGTATACATCTTCTTGTTTCCTTCTGGTTGGGTTGTCAACCACACCCATCTGGTTGTTTTATCTTTGCATTGGTTGGGTAACTTTTGTCACCCATCAGTTTTTTCTATTTTTTCTTCTTTGCTGTTTTTGGGCTTGATAAGGCATCTGATAAGGTGCAGCCTCATGCGGCTGATGTTGTGCAGGTGTCTGTCGTGAAGATCTCCCTCTTGCGGATTCCAAGGCCCAATAATTGTTTGAATTTAATTAATTGAGTTTAATTAGCATTAAATGAATTTGTATAATTGACTTTGTAAAATAATTGAATCAATTTATAGTTGAATTAGTTTATAACTAAATTGTTTAATAATTTAATTAATTTAGTAAATTACCTTATAAAAAAATATATTAACTAATTCTCTCTTTTGGGACGATTTTGTGTTTTTTCATTCATTTTGTGTTACGGCTTTTTAAATTTTTCCTTGTGTATTTCAGGTTGTTTTCGTTCTTTTCTTTTGCTTTACTTTTGTTATTCCCTTGTTAAACCAGTCTTTATAGAAAACTGGTTTGTTTTCTATTCTTATATGGGAGTTGTACCATAAGGGTGATGACAAAAAGTGATCTTTCTTCTGAACATTGCATTCAGATAAAATTGGCGCACTTACATGTACGTGGAGTTGATCGGATCTGTCATGGTCAACTGCAGGATCGTCGACTTTTTTAACTGTGTGTTCTATCTCTGTTGATGTTGATGCTTGAATCTGTTGCAAGAGGCACACTGCTGTTTGTTAGGACCATTGTCTTTACAGAGAGCCATGCATGGGTCAATTATTGAATTAGTGATAAAAGGGAAAACATTTTTGAACACAAAATTCCTTCCAATGATAACTGCGACTTTGCTGTTTATTGTGGTCCAGTATCTCCATGGTAACCAACAGTGCAACAACAGGTTATCCTTTCAAGCATATTCCATCATTGCCGATTGTGAGCGGATAAAAATCCGTATGAAGCTTCTCAAGCCTGGACTCAAGAACAGCGATTTTCTCCATCATTAAATTTTTATCCAGGTTGGTCAACTCCTTCAAAATATTAAACAACAAACACTAAAAGGAATAAGAGTGTTATTAACTGCAACTTCTGACGAGAAAATGATCAATTAAGTTTACTTGCTTAAAAGTGAAGCACGTCCCACATATATGTTGCACTCATATGACTTAATTGTGTATACGATCGTGTGTGCGCAGATGGTCAGCTCTACCAAATTAAAGCTCTTTCAACAGCTATATTTGCACGTTTTTAATTATTTTTTAATTTTTATTTAAACAATTTTAATCTCAACATTTCCTCTAAGAGCAGATGCTCATCTAGCCCTAGAGAGCTTACGTTGTTTAACATTGCAATATCACACGATCAGATAAAGACAAATATAACAATTAACTTATAAGGCGTCAATCCCATGTGAATCTTCTCATGCGCCAAAAGGATGGGTTCATACAATGTAGTTATTCGATTCCCAAGGTAATTTTAAATTAAACTTGCACTTCTACTTACAGTCAGGAGCCGTCATGTTGATTCCAGATACAATGACGCTTTGACTACCTGGAGAGAAGCCTTAGTTATCCATTCAAAAAGTGTAACATTGTTGCATAAAAGGAAAGAATATTCCAAACCACTCTCCGTTCAACTTAACTCCGTGGTCTCTCAAAGCAACAAGTTACAACGATCATTCTGAAGCGCCTTGTCTCTAATTACACTCCGGCTGCAGCTTTTGACTTTGTCGATAAGTCTATAACAGTAATTTTAAACTTAACTCGTTACTCCGCAGATAAACTGCAGCTGGAAAATAATAATGATATCATCATAATAGTATTTTAACAGGGATCCCATGTCACTAAAATGGTTTTGGCTTCCCTTCAGAGTTGGACATGTAGCGTTGCTGAATAAATTTGCTATTGTTTGGATGTTTATGGATTCTCCATCACTGCAAAAAATCTTGCCTCTCCTGCCATGACTCATTATAATTAGCCATAAAACAAAACAGTCATAGCTAGCTATAGGCACTGTGATCCTCCAAAGAAACATCGGAAAAAAACATCATTTTTCTGAGACCCAAATTCCTTTTTATGATTGTTGTAAATTTTAGGGTCTCAAACAACTTATTAAGTTCCTTCACATCTGTTTCAGACCCAAGCCGAACACGACCACAACTAAAAACCTCATGGTTTATTATGAGTGCTTATAATTCCCCTTGGATTGTTATTCATTGGATAAACAAACTCTCGGTCAGCGGGTGGGTCTAAGCGAACAGCTCAGGTATAAAAAAAAGAAAAGAAAACAACATTTTTCAAGGGAAGCCAAACTGATTTTTATTCAGGCATGCAGAGACCACGAGAAGGAGAGAGGCGTGGTAGCTGATTCGCCAAACAGCCCCACCCGATCAACTCATGATGGTGAAATGCCAGACAAGAGCAGTCTTCATTTAGCAAAATTATTCCAATGCAACAACTACTGGATATATTGCATACAAAAATCAAAATTTAGGAAGTCGTTTTGTGCGCTGCATTGTGGATGTTTTTCGCGAATTTGCTGGTCATGACGAGATCTTCTTAGCATGCTTACAATGGTGAATTGGGGAAATTAATTCTAAGCAAGTCTCAGAGTCCTCGACAACCTTGCCGAGAAAGTTGTACTTTTGGCCTGGAATGTGAAACGTCATCCCAGAATGTACATTGCTGAAATTCTATACTGAATACTGTACCTTGCCATGTTTACGCAGGTGATGTCGTTCCTGGATTTGTTTGGTTCCAAACCATCGTAAACAGGTTTCGCATTGATAGGTCTTCAATCCAGAGTGGCATCGTTCATGTTTGCTTAATTGGTCTCGCCGATTGAATGCCTTATCGCATGTGTCAATGCATTCGGATACGGCTTTCTTTCCGTGTGAACAGACCACTCATGCCGGGTCTTGTTCCCCAAGTTCTTAAAACACCTGTCGCAGATTTTACATGTGAACATTTCATTAAATCAAAGGCACTATGTGCCAACTCGTGAATGGAAAAGTAAATAAATTAATTACAAGGTTTACACAGGGTTTAACAAAACCATGGCCTAATACGATTTCAAACTGACTGGCCAACTTAACTATATTAAGCCTATTAACCGTACAGTAAACCCCGTTTATAATTAGAAGGTGTATATAAACACAGACCAGAGGTCTATAACTAGTTATAGACCTCTGCACAGACTAAAAAAACATTTAGCGACTTTAATAGACTGACCTGCATATAAGTTTATTTAGACCTCATTGACTAACTTTTTAGACGTCGTTTAAATATTCGGCCAATATGTTCGAACTGGTTTGAGTTTTATTTGAAAGCAAGTTGCTGTTCGTGAAATAAAATATTTCAATCATTTCAAAACATTCTGATCTTGTTTGTGTAGTCTGTGCTTCGCACGCACAATATAAAATTAATTTTATATGTAAACATTCATTCGTCTTCAGTTCTGTCATACACGAAACTCTTGGACAGAAAAATACTACAGTTATCTATGAAGTTGCAATTCTTGGACTAAAATTAGCTACAGTTAAATTATCAAAAATGAGTTTGCTCTCCGATTAAAAAAAACATATTGAGATACTATGAAAATAAAAGGTAAATCTTATGTTTTTGTCCTCCGTCACGCAACGCTTCCTCGTTCCGATAATAATATTTTAAAATTATTTCAACCATTCATGCAACTAAAATAACATAAGCTTACATGCGTATGATATAAACATCGTCCATCGCGCTGACTAAAAGAGTCCATTCGAGTCCATTCGCGGAGGCCAAGGAAATATGGAGATTGAGCAAAAAACACTGTCGAGCGTCTAAATAGATCCATGAATAGAAAAGATGAACATAGCCACTGAAACCAGTCATTTGGTGAGTAAATCAAGCCACTTCCAGCTCAAGACAACAGCAACTCGGTGTCCTCGGTAGGTACTTTAAGTAGGGTTATTAAAGTGTCTACTTAAAGTACTTACCCAGGGCTCTTGTCGCTCCCGTCGCTCCCGTGTGTGTCCCCCGTGAGTCAAAAAAGGAATCTTGCATCATCTTTCAGGTATCGAAGGTCGCGAGATCGAATCCCAGTGGAGGCAGGTTTTTCCCCCCCCCCCCCCCCCCCGCAAGTATGAGAAACACAGGTACTAATATCAGTTCGCTTTAAATATATACGCTGGAAAAAAAGCATTGAAGGGTTTTTATAGTTCAGACGCAAACAAAATAAAATATCATAGAATTCCATACCATAGTGGTACAAAAGAAAATATAGAATGATTCAGATATATTAGATTTTATTCATACACTTGGTATAAAGAAGATACAACATTTAACATACTTAGTGTTTTCCTAAGTCTTGAAGTCCGTAGCTTGGTTTAAGTTTCGACAGCTTGAGCCTTGATCAGCCTTGCAGCCTTGAATCGATCGAAGAACTTCAAACGTGACTCACTTTTAATATTCTAAATGTCTCCTCTTTGGGCGGTCGAGTATTATTTAGGGTTATTTCTTTCAATTTCGAACTCCAAAAAGGTGTCTAATTGTAACTGTAGGAGTGAAAATCACCCGTGTTGAAAAATAGAAGAGATCCGCGCCAGACGCCATTTTGTTTACTGATAATGCATAAATTACCGTACTACGCATACATTAAAGTTTACAACTTGTGGCCATCGACCGAGGGATCGAGGGAGCGAGTGAAATTTGTCCGCTATATGCTATAACTTCGTTCATGCAAAGCATTCACTCGTTAAAAATGACGAAATAATATAGTTAGAACAAAAACAATAATTATTATGTAAGAATAATAGACATGTTCACCGGATAAAATGAATATATATATACAGTCAAATAAGCGGACACCCTCGGGGAATGCTGTATAGTGTCTGCTTAATACAGGTTTGACTGTTTATGGTATTACACTCTTATAAGAATCTTGTTTATAAGAATATTGAGACTGAGATTGGCAAAATTTTAAGAATTAAGGTTGAGCAGGTTTTGCATTGATACACCTTCACTTCAGACTGGCATCGTTCATGTTTGCTTAATTGGTCTCGCCGATTGAACGCCTTCTCGCAACTGTTGCATTAGCCTGCGAGCGCAGACGTATTTCCGGCTCGAGTTGCCCCGCCGAAAATTAACGTCTGCAAAAACGAGCCGGGCCGCAATTTCTGTGACGTCAAACTTATTGTTTTCTTGTTGATCAATCACGTAACATGATAGAATGAGTCAGATACCCGCGCGCGAGGAAATGCGTGGATTTCAGCTGTGGTATCGTGTTCGCTCTAAGTGATATGGGCGATACGCCAAAGAAACCTTCGCGGTCTGAGGATTCTTGCTTTTATGTAAGGACAGCTTTTCAAATTCGAAAGATAAACTTTGAGTGTTAGGGAAAAGTAATGTGGACATCGCATCGTTGATCCTTCGCGCAACAAAAGTCAACGTTAATGTCCCCAAAAAACGCCAAGAGAGCTTGCTCGCAGGCTATTCGTTGTGTGACGTTCTTGCACCACAAGATAGAAATAGAAATATCTCATGCAAGTTTTGCGTTTTGTATATACAGTTTCTTCTAGCTTTCCGAACTCTCTATGCTTTAGTCTGAACGTGGAGTTATGTTGATTGGAACGC
The DNA here is from genome assembly GCA_029204205.1 of Desmophyllum pertusum. Taxonomy (NCBI): domain Eukaryota; kingdom Metazoa; phylum Cnidaria; class Anthozoa; order Scleractinia; family Caryophylliidae; genus Desmophyllum; species Desmophyllum pertusum. The sequence goes on from MU827382.1 coordinate 45,335, forward strand.
ACATATTCTTCTTGCAAACCCCACTTTTCTCAGGGCATTTTGATACCGTACGAGCCGATTATATAAACTGACTTTCGTACGACAGTAAACATGATATTCGTTCCAAACGACACATCTTGAAACAGCTTTTATAATAATCAAATTAAATGCTGGGCCCAGTAATAGATGCAAGAAAATCAACGTCCTACATTTTGATATCTAGTCATTCCATAGAGAACATTATATTAAGAGAGCCAAAACATATCTTGTAATAATAGAAATGAGCCGAAACAAATGTTAGCAAAGCATCGCCGGAGGTGTCAAACCGTCTACAGGGCGAACGCGGCCTGACAGGAAGCCAAACATGAACTCTCGCTAGAGTGTACACAGTCGAAGGCTCTACGTGAAAATCCTCTTCGTAATTAAATATATATTGCCCGTTAGAAACACGCTTGAAGCAAACTACATTTAATAGAGAACGGCAAATGTACAAAGGTTTTATACTACAACAGCCACAGCTGAAACTATTGTAGGCTTCACTCGAGAGCATTTTCCGCCACCTTTCATCATTCAACTTCGGGAGATCCATACACGATAGAATACTTTCCATTTTCCAAGCGAGGTTAGACGACTGACTTGATCTTTCATTAGACTGATCAACGGTGAAACGACGATTACTATGCCGGTTTGTCTATGTTTCTACAGGTTTCTATCACTTCGCGGAATATCAAGGACTTCTCAAATATGGTGGGAAAATTTACGAAACACATCCTTTTTCTCCGATACAACAAATCTATTAGCCTCGTCCTGTTGCTTATTGAGGTTCTCGATCCCAAAAATCACACAAACTTTGGTAAACGCTAACTCCACATCGTCCACCATTTTTTTCCACGCGTCCTCGTTTGCCTCGCGCACGATATGCGTGTTCAGTTCTAGACTTTTATGAGCTCAATTGTGATTGGTTTAAAACGTTTGACGTCACAGAAATCGCGGCCCGGCTCGTTTTCGCAGACGTTAATTTTCGGCGGGGCAACTCGAGCCGGAAATACGTCTGCGCTCGCAGGCTACTGTTGCATTTATACAGCTATCTTTCACTGTGTACTGATCGCTCATGTCGGTTCCTGTCCCCCACTTTCTTGAAACACCTATCGCAGAAAGCGAGTCATTCTGGGTATAGAGTTAAACAGGGACACGCACACACCATGTCACCAATGGACAAATGGACTCTGACAAAATTGTCTTGCGTACCATCTGTGCCATGCTCAACATTTGTTTCACAAGTATATCTACACACCTTTCTTGGCGAAGGTTGAGGAGTTCCTCCAACTAGCAGGCCTCCTTGGCTCTGGTGTTTTCCTCACGTTTTCGGACAAGTTTTTCCGCTTTTTTGTCCTTTTTTCCCCCCTGTGTGTTTTTTGTTGCCTTTTTCAGATTTGTTTTTGTTGTTTTCCAAAATGGTTTTTAAAAGAACTGTCAGCATTCAAACTGGCTGCAAATTGGCGAACAAGTCCCGGAACGATGTCCTAAAGGCCATCCTTGGATGAGTGTTTCACAACACTTAAAGTTGTAGCTGTCCAACAGGGTAGGGTCTGCTTTTTTTCTGAGAAAGGTGATGGAGAGAGAAAACCATAGTTTTTATTTATTTATTTTATTAAATACAATCAATCAATCAATCAATCAATCAATCAATCAATCAATCAATCAATCAATCAATCAATCAATCAATCAATCAATCAATCAATCAATCAATCAATCAATCAATCAATCAATCATCAATCAATCAATCAATCACATCAATCAATCAATCAATCAATCAATCATCAATCAATCAATCAATCAATCAATCAATCATCAATCAATCAATCAATCAATCATCATCAATCATCATCAATCAATCAATCAATCAATCAATCAATCAATCAATCAATCAATCAATCAATCAATCAATCAATCAATCAATCAATCAATCAATCATCAATCAATCAATCAATCAATCAATCAATCAATCAATCAATCAATCAATCAATCAATCAATCATCAATCATCAATCAATCAATCAATCAATCAATCAATCATCAATCAATCAATCAATCAATCAATCAATCAATCAATCAATCAATCAATCAATCAATCAATCAATCAATCAATCATCAATCAATCAATCAATCAATCAATCAATCAATCAATCAATCAATCAATCAATCAATCAATCATCAATCAATCAATCAATCATCAATCAATCAATCAATCAATCAATCAATCAATCAATCATCAATCAATCATCAATCACTTCATTAGTGTGTCTTATCTTGTAGCTGTCCACAAGTGGACTAGTAATTGGGGACTACTAATTGGGGACACCTGCGTAAACATGGCAACTAAGGTACAGTATTCAGTATAGAATTTCAGCAATGCACATTCTGGGATGACTTAATTTTCACATTCCAGGCCAAAAGTACAACTTTCTCTTTCTCTTGCTTAGAATTATAAGTTCCCCCAATTCACTTACCCTCTTGTTCACCTTTGATGTACATGTAACAGCGCCTTAGAAACTTTAGGATAATGTGCGCTATATAAGTGTATTATTATTATTGATTACTTAGTTTACAAATAAAATTACAATAAAATATCAGATACGACTAATTAAGATTACAATAAAAATTATAATTTAAAAAATGACTAGTTAATACACACGTTATTATCATATTTTTACCAAAATGTTACAATTTAATATATAATTTAAGAAAAACATAAATAGGTAATATTACTCAGAATAACTGAAAAGCTAATCAAGCTGATTATGATTTGAATGTGTTTAATAGGGCCCTTTCACTTAGAGAGAGTTGTCATACATGTAGTCATACTCTCTCTGCTTTCTTCGCTGATTGTTGTGTCTTGGGATGTAGAGGAGTTTGATGATCAAACTTGTAAAAAATGGTTGAAGGAAATGAGAGGAATTTGATGATCAAAATTGTGAAAATGGTTGCCGGAAATTTATTGCATTGGTTGTCCGTATTCTTGGTTGCGTGTTGTCACTTCTCATGACATCAGTATCGTCAAAGCGTATTTGTGGTGCCGTACAGCGAGCGCTGCTCGTTTCGTGTAGATCAACAATGTCTCTCCCTATAGTATCTATAATGTCCCTATAAAAATAAAAATATTATAATATAGGAGTGCATAGACTTAATCGCAAGCTCTAACAATGAAATTTGAAAATGTGCACGCTGTCAATGTGGTGATTTGTTGGTACAATACATTCCTTTGACAATTGTATACAGACTGTATGTTGTTGGCAATTTTCTCAATGAAGTTGAAAGGTCTGACAATGTTCAAATCTTTAATGGCATGTTATAACAATGCACTGAATGTATTAATTTAGAAAAAAGTTAACTATTTAGAAATAAGGTTTTTTGAAAGGTTTGAAAAAAATTCTAAAAATGCCCTTTAATTCAGGCTTAATACAAATGAAACATTTTTGAAATTCATCTTTTCTCATTATTCAATTAAGTGAGCTGAATGTGTTATTTTAAGGTGCTTTGTTCTTATCTTTGGAAATAGATTGTTGACGTGTGGTGTGATTTTCTCTGCGGTTAATTTGGTTTGCAATTATTCCAAAATCACAGTTTATTTCATCAGCCTGCTGATTGATTCTCTACTTGTGCCAATTGCAGACTCTAAGGAGCATCCATTTTGTACAGAAATGATGAAATGCCTATATTTAGTGAAGGAACAAGCATTTTTGTGATGTGGTTCTAGAAGTTGACTCCGGTGATGAACAAGCTTGTTTGAAAGCTCACAGAATCTTGTTATATACAGCAACTCCGTTCTTCTACAACACTCTTATAACTGCAACTGTTGCATTTATAAGGCTTCCCTGTGGTGTGAACTCACCGCTCACCGCTCATGTCGGTTCCTGCATGAACCCACTTTCTTGAAACATCTGTCGCAGGTTTTACATGCAAACATTCCTGCTTGCAAATTACAACAATTAATTAATTAAAAAATGATAAAATAATTGTCAAGAACAAAAACAACAATTATTATAAAAAATGTATTCGCTGGATAAAATAAAATAATATAAATTTACGGTAAAAATAGTATTACAAATTTATAAACGTTTTTGATCATCAAGATGATTATCCAGGGATGGATAAATTGTCCCTGATATGTTCTCTCCATGTACGGACTAAATGTTCTCTCCATGTATGGACATGTTCTCTCCATGTATGGACAATTGTTCTCTCCATGTATGGACATGTTCTCTCCATGTATGGACATGTTCTCCATGTACGGGACATGTTCTCTCCATGTACGGACATGTTCTCTTTCGTGTCTTCCTCGATGCCCCGCTTGACCAAACCTCTTTTGACACGTTTTGCTGCATTGAAAAGGCTTCTTCCCCTTCTCCCCCGTGTGGCGTAAAATCGTTGAAAAATGCTTTGTGCAGGGAGCCGCCTTTTCCCGAGCCTTTTCCCATGGCTTTCTTTACTTACTCGCGGTTTGTTTATGAATTCGGCTCTGGTGTCTTTGAAGAACTTGCTTGGTTGTGAAGCATGTCTCACATGTGTAACACTCATAAGGCTTATTTCCGTTGTGTATACATTCGTTTGTGCGTAGATTGTCAGCTCTACCAAAGCTCTTTTAACAGCTATTGTACTTATAAGGCTTCAATTAATCCCTTGTGAATCTTGTCATGTCATGTGAATCTTGTCATGTTTTAATTTAGATCCCCAACTCTTCTAAAACACTTTCCACATGTCTCACACTGATTCATTTTGCTTTCAAATTGTTATAAAAATTATATACCAGACATCAAACTAAAACAAAGTTTTACTGAAAAAAGAACACTTGATATGAAAATAATAATGTCGTAAAAACTTGATTATAATCACAATAGGTTTCCTAGCTCCTAGTTCTATCTGGAGAAGCATTGCGAGATGACAAATAATGGCTGCAAAGCAAACTACCAAACTACTCATGATCAAGTGATTATAGCTATTGCAACACACCTTGTGCAATCTTTTGTGTCTTCTTCAATGCCCCGATTGAGAAAAACGCTTGTTACACGTTTTGCATGAGGGCTTCTATCCAATGTGCACTCCGCGTTCATCAGCGTGCAAATGCCCCGCTTGTGAAAATCCCTTCTGACACTTTTTGCATTGATAATACATTTATTCAATTTACAAGGGATTTATGGGCGATTTTTATTATTCAAAATGTACATAAAGGCAGAAATAAGATTTTCAAGATGATGTCTGGTTAATGTGGTTATGAGGAAAACTTCGAAGCAAAAATGTGCCTTGTTATATTGGCAACATATCCTGCAAATTTAGAATATATTAGACGTTTTTCAGTTATATACTAATTTGGTACAAATTAGTCCCAAACATTCCACTCAATATTTTTCTCTGTCGTTCCATATAAATATCGTTTTCTATCTGTATCTATCTCCCTATACTCAAATATGAATCCTAAGATCTAATGCTGATCTAAGTAATGTTAACTTAAATAATGATGTTAGTGTTTAATAATGACGGGGTCAACAGTACCCCTCAGAATTTGGGTAATGATTCTGGTATGGATCAGTCGATGAATCCAATGAAAAAACACCGTTCTTCTGATCGCGAGTTTGCTATCCCAGTGCGTTTATGCTTTGAATACCCCGAACTTTAGAATAAATGAAAATTTCCGATTCAATCTTTATTTGCCGGTCACTTGCCGGTCACAGCTTAGCAGCCACGCCTTGAAATTGTATAGTACTGTAGCTTTCCATGTTTTCGCAGGTGATGTCATTCTTGCGCCTGCTTGGTTCAAACCATATAATGTAAGCAGGTTTTGCATTGATACCCCTTCACTCCAGACTGGCTGGCATCTTTCATGTTGGCTTAAATGGTCTCGTCAATTGAACGTCTTCTTGCAACTGTTGCATTTATAAGGCTTTCTTGTGGTGTGAACTCACCGCTCATGTCGGTTCCTGCATGCCCCCCACTTTCTTGAAACATCTGTCGCAGGTTTTACATGCAAACATTCCTGCTTGCAAATTACAAAAATTAATTAATTAAAAAATGATAAAATAATTGTCAAGAACAAAAACAACAATTATTATATAATAATAAATGTATTCGCTGGATAAAATAAATATAAATTTACGGTAAATAGATATACGGTAAATAGTATCGGGCCACCTTAAGCTGATCACGTATTGAAACCTAAAAGTGAATGAAAGTGGCAAAGAACCGCGAACGAAAATGCTACTGGTATACATCAAACTAAAACAAAGTTTTACTGAAGAAAGAACACTGGATATGAAAAAAATAATGTCGTAAAAACTTGATTATAATCGCAATAGGTTTCCTATACTCCTAGTTCTATCTGGAGAAGCATTGCGCGATGACAAATAATGGCTGCAAAGCAAACTACCATCTACTCATGATCAAGTGAGCACAGCTATTGCAACACACCTCGTGCCATCTTTCGTGTCTTCGACAATGCCCCGATTGCGAAAAAACCCTTGTCACACGTTTTGCATTTATAAGTCTTCTCTCCCGTGTGGACCCCTCGTTCGTGATCTTTCATATGTCCGGCTTGGAAAAAACCCTTTGTTGCAGGTTTTGCACTTATAAGGCTTTTCTCCAGTGTGCGTTCTTTCGTGGACTTTCAAATGCCCTTTTTGGTTGAAATGCCTGTCGCAGGTGTGGCACAAGTAGAATCTCTCGGCCATATCTGTCTGAATACTTATACTCATGATCAAGTGATTATAGCTATTGCAACACACCTAGCTGTGCAATTTTGCGTCTCTTCCTCGATGCCCCGCTTGACCGACTTGTTGTCCATATCCACACCTCAGTTCATGTCTTTGTAGAGTCTGTTTGGCCCCAAAACACTCGTCACATGCACAGGTTTTACACTGATAGGACTTAATTTCAGCATGTATTCTTTTGTGCACACGCAAGTTGTCCTCTCTGCAAAAACACTTTTGCACTGATATGACTTTATTCTACTATGGGTTTTCTCGTGTCGGTTCTGCCCGCCTTTCAAAACGTTTTTTGCAGTCTTTTCATTCATGAGGCTTCATCCTTGGAATAACCAAATTATAAAAATTATAATTAAAAAATGACAAAATAATAGTCAAGAACAAAAATTACACTATTATCAGACTTTAAAGACTGAAAGCTGCGCACGCTCTGATTGGTTAAAAATGATGTTTCATCAGAGTACAAAACATAGAAAAGCCGTGTTTTATAGTTCCGTGTGCGTTAAATCTATATTTTAAAGCACATAAGAAGCCAAAGCCATGTATTATACTGTCATAAAACACTCCGGTTATTTGAGAACACTTGAGAAATATAGAAACACTCGCCTGCGGCTAGTGTTTACTATAAGCTAAATTTCTCTTGTGTTCTCAAATTCGCGTCGTGTTTTATGATGCACTCATTCGTAAAATTTTGTTTTTACCACTCGGAAAATAAAATTCATATCTTCAAGCCATTATTGCACTGTGTAATAATTTTCCTTCTCCTCAGTGGACGATTTCAAGTCGGCTTCAGTGAATTTCACAAATCTATAGCTCGCCATTTTGCAGCCGGCGTTTGACAGCTTTGAACAAACAACTGTGAAAAAGTGGGAAATGAGGTCATCGAAAATAAACCACTCGAGTCCCGGATGTAGTTTCGTATGAATTTTTCGAGTGGTCTATTTTCCATTAAAACATAGACTGGAAAGAGGGTCCCCTATACTTTTTACGTGAAGCGTGAATGGGGCAATTTATTTCCTCGTGAAACGTGATTTAAACTTTTATTTATTCGTGATTCGTGATTCACGATTTTAAGATCTTTTTACGTGCGCGTGAACGCTATTTTTGACTTAAACGTGACCCGTGAATGAAGAGTTGAATTAAACGTGATTCGTGAACCATTTTGTTTTGCGTGAATTAATTTCCGGTTATTTTATTGTTCGAACGGATGCGGTTGGGTTTTGACATGACATGGACGTCATGGATCGATAAAATGTACGACCCATGGGACATTACGGACATTACCTCATCCTTAAAATTTGTCGCGTGTACCCTATTCGCGACAGACTTGACAGATATTGACAGATTTTGACAGACATGCGATCACGCCGGGTCAGCATACGCTCTGAAACTGCACTCAGGTAACTACTTTTGTATTTTTAATCCGATGAAGCTCAAACTTTGCAACATAACAGACATTGCAATTCCAAACGTATGTTTTTTGTTTTTCGATTTTAACGGTTTTTGGCGGGAAAATGACGTCATACAGCTAACAGCAAAATTTTATTTTCACCTTATGACAAAACTAATGCATGATTTGAAAAGAACATGTTGAAACAATTTAAAATGTGAAAATTAATTTTAAAATGACATTTGGTTGAAAAGATATTGCATTTTGAAATTTGCCAAATTTCTAAAAATAGTAACAAATGGCGGAAAATTCAAAATTCAGATCTTCATATCTTTTTAAGTAATTGAGCTTTTTCAATTATATTTTCACATTTGAATTTGTCTGAACATGTTCTTTCAAATACATGCATTAGTTTTGTCATAAGGTGAAAATAAAATTTTGCTGTTAGCTGTATGACGTCATTTTCCCGCCAAAAACCGTTAAAATCGAAAAACAAAAAACATACGTTTGTTTGGAATTGCAATGTCTGTTATGTTGCAAAGTTTGAGCTTCATCGGATTAAAAATACAAAAGTAGTTACCTGAGTGCAGTTTCAGAGCGTATGCTGACCCGGCGTGGATCTGGAAATCTCATTTCTGCGGTTTTACGACGTTTTGTCGACCTGTATATTAATCCGTGAATTTGTTTTTTATTTTGACGTGAAACGTGATCGCCTCGATTTCGTCCGATTTTCGCTCGTGAACGTGAATGAATTTTGGATATTATTCGTGACGCGTGAAAAGGCCCAATATTTTTACGTGATTGAATTTTGCAATGGGGTATAGGGGACCCTCTGGAAAATGCGCGCGCTCTGATTGGTTATAAACCATGTTTTTATCAGAGTATAAATCATAGAAAAGCCGTGTTTTATCGTTTCACGCGCGTTAAATCTATATTTTAAAGCACATAAAGAAGCCAAAACCATGTATTATACTGTCATAAAACACTCCGGGAATTTGAGAACACTTGAGAAATTTAGAAAACACTCGCCTGCGGCTCGTGTTTTCTAAATTTCTCTCGTGTTCTCAAATTCCCGTCGTGTTTTATGACAGTATAATACATGGTTTTGGCTTCTTTATTTGTTAAGTAAAACAGTCGTGTCTATATAATTCTTCATGAAGCGAGGTTTATAATTTTCTCCTCCAATCTGCTCAGTCGGAATCAGAGTGCCTCTGATCTCCACATAAGAGTGGAAATAATTGGTACTGGCAAATTGTCATGTCTTTCCCTATAGTATCTGTCCCTAAAAATAATAATAATAATTATAAAAAGGAGTGCTTAGAGGAGGAGAGTAAACGAGTTTTGTTGTGTTGAAATTGATGATGCTAGTAAAAAAACAAACATTGTTTACATCAATCCTCCTCGATCCACACCTACACTAATTAAGTGTCCTCATCCCAGAGGAGTTTCTCTCGACAACATTGACTGTTCTTCCTTCTAGAATACTGACCAAGACCTGAAGAATAGTTTGAAAAATATTTAATTTTCATTCAATCTATTGCACATCCAAAAGCTTCAGAGCAAATAATTTAGATTGCGAATATAATATAGCTGCTACTTTCATTTCCCCTGCAAATATTAATTTACAACCTCGGGTGCAACTTTGACAATTATTAAATACTGTAAATGCTCTTTAAGTCCCCCATTTGAAGTCAGATTTTGTAATACGCCCCCTCTCTATATACATAAGCTCCCTCCACCTGTTAGAGGTCAGAGTTAAATGTTAACTATATAGCATCTGAATTGTATTGTATTTGTATTGTATTTGTATTGAAATGGGGTCTTTAATATTATTGAGGTACAGTGTAGGGTATAAATATATCGCATTTGTAAGACGTATGGTGATATGTCAAAACCCATTTCTTGTTCAGTGTTATAGTTATTTGAAATAACATAAGAACTTGAATTGCCATAGAAACAAGACAACAGGCCCCCTTTTATTTTATGTGGACCTAATTTTCATTGAAATCTGGACCCAAACATTAAAAGTAAACTTAAAAGTTTGAATAAGTAGAATATTGCACTCCTTTCCCAGCGATATATCTCTGGTTACTAGGATCTGGAACACACTTGATCTTGGCTTTTATTTAGAATACCATGGGCGATACCTTCATTGGTTGTGTGCAACAGTATTTTTCCCGCCAAAAGTGTCGCACGGTCGTCATAGTGTCCAGCTGTTCCCTGTATTTTCAGTATTATATCCCTTAACAAAATTGAAGAGTGGATTGTATACTTTTTGTATACAACGTGTATACAGTCATTCTGTACTACACCAGTTGTGTGTATATATTTAGTATACATCAAATGAACATCAAGCAAAATCTTACCTTGCCAGTTCACATTGATGTATACTATGTGTATACATCAATGTTATGTTGGGGCTATGATGTATACTTGTTGTATACATCAGTGCTTTGATGAGGCAGTGATGTATACTTGTTGTATACACCATGGACATTCTTATATTGATAAACCTCAACACCGACTGTGGTGTATACTTTGGGTTACATCAACAGCTAAACAACCATGCCAGTTGGTGTTCATATACTTGTAATATATATACTCAACAAAATATGCAGCTTCTGATTGGTAAAATATGACGAATGCATAAATAGGTTATAGAGTGCAATACGGAATTGTGATAAACGGTTCCGGACAAGTAGAGACGTTTTTGCCCCTTAATGGCATTGAAATAAGCTTTCAAGTTAATGGTTAAATGTTTTCTAAACTATATATATAGTACTGTAATTCTTTCAAAAAGTTCCCGTTTGGTTTGCCTGCGCATTCAAATAAAACATGTGAGCACTTTGGAAACGAGTGAAGCGTTTCATGTGCAGAGTAGCGTGATGGCCGCAGCAAAATTTTGTGGCAAAAATGACAGTTGCAACTTATAGTTCTGAAATAGAAAATTAACAATGCTCTTCTTCTTGTAGTATCATAATTATGTAACTATCAATGCTCATATTCAGTGCACTTTTAGTCTTAGTTTTTGTTTTAAATTCCCTTATATATATATTTTTTTCATTGTGTTCACTTTGCTGTACTTGTACTTTTGAACGAGGTGTGTGTTGTCAATAAATATATTTAACAAATTAATATTTGGTCAAGAAAGAAAACTCTTCAACCAGAAAATTCAAAAGATAAAATTACTAACCTTCATTGTTACTGTTGTTGATGTTGACAACAACAACAACGATGATGATGACGATGATGGTGGTCAGGTGGTCAGGTGGTGGATGACGATGACGGTGGTCAGGTGGTGGTGGTGGTGGATGACAACGACATGTTGTTGTTGCTGTCGCAGTTGCTGTCGCGGTTGCTGTCGCGGTTGCTGTCGCGGTTGCTGTCGCGGTTGCTGTCGCGGTTGCTGTCGCCGTTGCTGTCGCCGTTGCTGTCGCCGTTGCTGTCGCCGTTGCTGTCGCCGTTGCTGTCGCCATTGCTGTTCTTGCCTAAAACACAAAAAAGAGAATAGTAATTTCACATTATACACTTGCACACTATTTATCCTATTGATTCAACCAAGGGAGGATCGAGTGTAGTTGAACAGAGGAATCAAATTTGACCTTTGAAAGATTGCTTGGCGAGCGCAAAGAAAGTCCGAGGCTTTGTAGCTTCAAAGCTGACAAAATAAACTAAACACAGAAAATCGGGGTAGATCAGAAAATTTGGAGGCAAAATAGGTTAACGCTAACTGGAAATCTGAACAAAAATGACAGTTGCAACATAATTAACGTTTCACTGAGATCCCTTTGTCAAAGAAGTTCTTGAAATCTGTTGAAATCTGGTCAGAAGACATTAATTTTGAGGAATCGGTTAAGACAGAAGATCACTATTTTGTTCTCACCCTTATGGTACAACTCCCATATAAGAATATAACTGAAAACAGACCACTTTTCTATAAAGACTTGCTTAACAACGGAATAACATTTCAGGATGGCTCCTGCATCAATTTCCTTTCCCTCGCTGCCTTCCAAAATAAATATGATCCGAAAGCATGGCCTTTAACTTTTTTTGGAATCATTTCTGCAATCAAATTATTGAAGAGACATATTTCTCAAAATACAATTCTGCTTAAGAATGAAATCTACTCACGTTATGTTTACGGCGGCTCTGGTGCCTTTGAAGAATTTGCAAGGTTGTAAAGTTCCTCCCACATGCGTTGCAGTGATATGGCTTAACTGCGGCGTGTATTCGTTCATGTACACGCAGATTGTCAGCACGACCAAAGCTCTTTCCACAGCTATCGCACTCATAAGGCGTCAATCCCGTGAGAATTCGTTGGTGTTTATTTCGATCCCCAACTCTTTCAAAACACTTTCCACATGTCCTGCATTTTATTAATTGTCTTTCAATATTTAAACAAAGGGAGAATTTAATGAAGTCTAAATCTACTTATAATGATAGGCAGGTCAGTCTTTGTAGCCAATTATTTTTTGGTCGGTGTTGTACACCTTCTAAACACGGTTTACTGTAAATAACATTACCACATTTATGTTGGCCATTTTAAAGTCAAGTTAGACCACGGTTAAGCCTTGTTTAAATATTCGGCTCTAGTTGTTAGCATGATTCATTATTTGGTCAGTATATCATGCAGTGTGGTAAATGTGTACTTGTACTATATCCCTACTTTCACTAATATATCAAGTATACTTGTCTATTAATAGTATCCCAGTGGCCACTACATATTCAGGCTGCATGGGTATCCTGTCGACACCCTGCACTATTTGGAGAAATTTGTTTTTCATATCTTGTTTTAACAGCCTACAAGTGAACTTATTTCATTTAATTCCTCTCTATATATTTCCTCTATCTGTATTTTGTAAACGATATCAATGAACTTATAGTTCTGAAATAGAAAATTAACAATGCTCTTCTTCTTGTAGTATCATAATTATGTAACTATCAATGCTCATATTCAGTGCACTTTTAGTCTTAGTTTTTGTTTTAAATTCCCTTATATATATATATTTTTTCATTGTGTTCACTTTGCTGTACTTGTACTTTTGAACGAGGTGTGTGTTGTCAATAAATATATTTAACAAATTAATATTTGGTCAAGAAAGAAAACTCTTCAACCAGAAAATTCAAAAGATAAAATTACTAACCTTCATTGTTACTGTTGTTGATGTTGACAACAACAACAACGATGATGATGACGATGATGGTGGTCAGGTGGTCAGGTGGTGGATGACGATGACGGTGGTCAGGTGGTGGTGGTGGTGGATGACAACGACATGTTGTTGTTGCTGTCGCAGTTGCTGTCGCGGTTGCTGTCGCGGTTGCTGTCGCGGTTGCTGTCGCGGTTGCTGTCGCGGTTGCTGTCGCGGTTGCTGTCGCGGTTGCTGTCGTGGTTGCTGTCGCGGTTGCTGTCGCGGTTGCTGTCGCGGTTGCTGTCGCCGTTGCTGTCGCCGTTGCTGTTCTTGCCTAAAACACAAAAAAGAGAATAGTAATTTCACATTATACACTTGCACACTATTTATCCTATTGATTCAACCAAGGGAGGATCGAGTGTAGTTGAACAGAGGAATCAAATTTGACCTTTGAAAGATTGCTTGACGAGCGCAAAGAAAGTCCGAGGCTTTGTAGCTTCAAAGCTGACAAAATAAACTAAACACAGAAAATCGGGGTAGATCAGAAAATTTGGAGGCAAAATAGGTTAACGCTAACTGGAAATCTGAACAAAAATGACAGTTGCAACATAATTAACGTTTCACTGAGATCCCTTTGTCAAAGAAGTTCTTGAAATCTGTTGAAATCTGGTCAGAAGACATTAATTTTGAGGAATCGGTTAAGACAGAAGATCACTATTTTGTTCTCACCCTTATGGTACAACTCCCATATAAGAATATAACTGAAAACAGACCACTTTTCTATAAAGACTTGCTTAACAACGGAATAACATTTCAGGATGGCTCCTGCATCAATTTCCTTTCCCTCGCTGCCTTCCAAAATAAATATGATCCGAAAGCACGGCCTTTAACTTTTTTTGGAATCATTTCTGCAATCAAATTATTGAAGAGACATATTTCTCAAAATACAATTCCGCTTAAGAATGAAATCTACTCACGTTATGTTTACGGCGGCTCTGGTGCCTTTGAAGAATTTGCAAGGTTGTAAAGTTCCTCCCACATGCGTTGCAGTGATATGGCTTAACTGCGGCGTGTATTCGTTCATGTACACGCAGATTGTCAGCACGACCAAAGCTCTTTCCACAGCTATCGCACTCATAAGGCGTCAATCCCGTGAGAATTCGTTGGTGTTTATTTCGATCCCCAACTCTTTCAAAACACTTTCCACATGTCCTGCATTTTATTAATTGTCTTTCAATATTTAAACAAAGGGAGAATTTAATGAAGTCTAAATCTACTTATAATGATAGGCAGGTCAGTCTTTGTAGCCAATTATTTTTTGGTCGGTGTTGTACACCTTCTAAACACGGTTTACTGTAAATAACATTACCACATTTATGTTGGCCATTTTAAAGTCAGGTTAGACCACGGTTAAGCCTTGTTTAAATATTCGGCTCTAGTTGTTAGCATGATTCATTATTTGGTCAGTATATCATGCAGTGTGGTAAATGTGTACTTGTACTATATCCCTACTTTCACTAATATATCAAGTATACTTGTCTATTAATAGTATCCCAGTGGCCACTTCATATTCAGGTTGGGTATCCTGTCGACACCCTGCACTATTTGGAGAACTTTTTTTTTCATATCTTGTTTTAACAGCCTACAAGTGAACTTATTTCATTTAATTCCTCTCTATATATTTCCTCTATCTGTATTTTGTAAACGATATCAATGAACTTATAGTTCTGAAATAGAAAATTACAGCAGATTTCAGTGCTGTGTGTAGACCCCGGTTTTTTCGAACATGATTCGCCCGCTATGATTCGCCCGTCATGATTCGACCGAGAGGTTACCAAGCAGTAAGACGAATGATGAAAGTTTTGCACGAAGACCCACGCTGGCGGGTGATTTATCATCAATATTTGTACGGAAGTTCTATAAAAAAAAAACAGCTAGATGTCTTTTTACAAGTACTAGCTTTGTACCAAATATTCACAGGTTGTATGGGGAGCGTAGTGAGATAAACCGGCAAAGAAGAAGAGGAAGGCAAAGAATCTTGTCTAGTAATTAAGCGGAAGTTTGAACATGTTGAATGTTTATATATTGTATTTTATATCGAGTGACATGTACAAGTTGTTGAAAGTCAAACATTTCTTTATCTGATACTTGAATAGATAGAGAAAACAAAACTCTGTAGGCAATGATAAGGAATAAGCCGGAACTGTTTATAGACGAGTATCAAGACTGGTTTCACGCAGTTACACCAGGTTACACGTGTTAGCAACTGATTGCAACTATTGTATTGTGCAGGTCGATACTACGCCTTGGATTTACGTATGAAAAGGTAGGTCTTATCTCAATGAATTTTCCGTGTTTTGCCTGTAGGAAAGTTTGCAGCCAGTACATAGAACTCCTATGGTCCAGTGGAGAAAAGCATTCTTGACTTCTTGACGGCTGTGCGTAAACAGCGGCAGCAGCGGTTTCGGTAGTTCGCTATTGTTATTGTAAGTTCCTTCAGAAATTAACGTTTGATATCCAGTCACAAAGAATATTTAAAATTTTTCTGACACATTACATATTTTGTGAGGCCGGTCAGAAGGATATCTTGGTCCTTGCAGCTTGCAAATCTGATCGATGCGATTGTAAATTGACCTAAATTAACAATAACAATAGCGAACTACCGAACCAGCTGTCAAGTACAGCCGTCAAGAAGTCAAGAATGCTTTTCTCCACTGGACCATAGGAGTTTCTATGTACTGGCTGCAAACTTTCCTACAGGCAAAACACGGAAAATTCATTGAGATAAGACCTACCTTTTCATACGTAAATCCAAGGCGTAGTATCGACCTGCACAATACAATAGTTGCAATCAGTTGCTAACACGTGTAACCTGGTGTAACTGCGTGAAACCAGTCTTGATACTCGTCTATAAACAGTTCCGGCTTATTCCTTATCATTGCCTACAGAGTTTTGTTTTCTCTATCTATTCAAGTATCAGATAAAGAAATGTTTGACTTTCAACAACTTGTACATGTCACTCGATATAAAATACAATATATAAACATTCAACATGTTCAAACTTCCGCTTAATTACTAGACAAGATTCTTTGCCTTCCTCTTCTTCTTTGCCGGTTTATCTCACTACGCTCCCCATACAACCTGTGAATATTTGGTACAAAGCTGGTACTTGTAAAAAGACATCTAGCTGTTTCTTTTATAGAACTTCCGTACAAATATTGATGATAAATCACCCGCCAGCGTGGGTCTTCGTGCAAAACTTTCATCATTCGTCTTACTGCTTGGTAACCTCTCGGTCGAATCATGACGGGCGAATCATAGCGGGCGAATCATGTTCGAAAAAACCGGGGTCTACACACAGCACTGAAATCTGCTGTAACAATGCTCTTCTTCTTGTAGTATCATAATTATGTAACTATCAATGCTCATATTCACAAAGACCTCTAGGCAGTAATACCTGCTGGCCGGAAAATTTTATTTAATAGCATTGAAAATCAAGTCTTTATCTCTCCACAAATGCAACGTCTAACGTCTGTCCGAAGTCTAACTTTTGAGTTATATGATTTTTTGTACACCCACTTTTAACCTTTTCGTATAAGCTATTAATGAAGGTACCATAAACGTTAAAATTTAACTAGTTGAAATGATGTTACGGAAACTTTAATAATACCCTAGTATTAACCGGACATATACCTACTACCATACAGCAGGATGATGTCTGGCGATGAATTTCAAGGGAAGTGAGAGGATGTTAAAATTATGAAAAATGGAAATTTGAAGATCAAAAAATCACCATTTCGGAACCCAAGGGACCCCTCTCGTAAATCCGTCAAAATAAAGTTAGAGCTAAAATGAAATGCATTTTGAGACTAACCACATTAGGTGTTACTCACATGCAAAGTTTCAAGGAAATCTGTTATGTGGCTCAAATTGGTTATGAGGATCTTACAGCAGTGTTTGGTTCGTTGAAAAGCACCGGTCACATGTTTCACACTGAAAGGGCTTTGTTCCTATATGTATTTTTTCGTGCACACGCAAATTCCCCGCTTGCGTGAAGCATTTTTTGCATTCATTCATTATATTCCAGTATCTGTAAAGTTATAAAAATTATAATTAAAAATGAATAATTGCAAAAGCCAAGAACAAAAACAATAATTTTATGAGAATAATAGACATATTCGCTGGATAAAATAAATATAAATTTATGGTAACAATGGTATTAAGGGGGGATTCTACCTGAATTTCAATGAAATTTTAAGAGGTTTAAAGAAGGGATAGAAGGAAAAAAAAAAATTTGGAACACCAACAGACAGTTGATACCCACACGGGTGCTCTTGCGTGGTTATCAACTGTCGTCAATGTCAATCTACTAATTTTTAACTTCAAATTCTACCTTCATTGGTTGTGTGCAACAGTATTTTTCCCGCCAAAAGTGTCGCACGGTCGTCATAGTGTCCAGCTGTTCCCTGTATTTTCAGTATTATATATATGATCTAGTGTGAACCACAATTCTAACATACTTGTTTTTCTTCTTCCTCTTCTGACTCAGCTGAGTCGGACAATATTATTACAGGTATGTCTTCTAAATCATCCTCTCAAACTCCACTAAATTAAATGAGTACTAACACACTTAACATTAGAATTGACACATAATTTTATATAGAAGGTTGGGGGTTGAAAAAGGAGGGCAATTTCCTTCAACAATCTCCATTGCATCGCAGAACTCTTCACTTGAACATGCGAGAAATGAAAAGGTCACATGATATACGCGTTGATAATTTATATGCTTTGACTAGGCATGCAAAGCATGCCAGTGAAACTTCCTCCTTTGTAAATGACATTTCAGCAATATTTTCTGACGTTTCAGTCACTTTGTATTGAAATGTGGTCACTTTGTATTGAAATCGAGGTACAGTGTAAAATAGAGTAAAAAAGAGCTAATTAAACTATATATACAGTCAAGCAAATCGAGAACAAACGTACAGCGGTTTGTGGGCATCATAGCGCAACAAATATTTTTCGACTTGGATCATTGATGCCTAAGATGCGATGAAGCGATAGCGACCGGACAGCGTCCGACCAAGAGTGGCGACGATGGGGCGATCGACTCCATGCAGGCACTAAGGAATAACAAAACACAAAAATAATCTCAACAAGAAATTTCAGGGAAATTAAAACCGGGCAGAACAAGTTAATAATTAACTTCTTGTTTTAAAAGCTTTCCAGTATGCCGCACTTTTAATATACGACGTAAATTTCATTATGTAAAAAGGATGACAGTAAAGTAACTTTATTTATACACGGTTTGTGTGTTAATATTTCATGTTATGTTGTTATTTCAATGTTATTGCATTTTATTTCATTTCATTTCACTTCATTTCATGCGAGTCACATACATATCTGATGCTTGTGTGATTACAGTATATTAATAGCTAGCTGCAGAGACTATCATTTAACGCGTACAGGTCAATACACTTCTCTGCTCATCCATTGTTAGACAGTGCGAAACGTCTGTTTAAAATTGATGCCTAGAAAGAGTATTCCATTGATTCAAGCTCACATTCCCGTCTTTGTAATAGAAAATCTACTACCTTGGTCAGGGCTTTTTCCTTGTGCAAATATTATAAAGATACGTTTTTAAAGTATTTTATTGCTAAACTCAAGATTTAAATTCTCTGCACTTGGTCTGTTACTTAGTTATGAGAATTACTTCATTTCCAATTTTTCTTGTCTGTCATTAATAATGGGTAAGATATGTACTAAACTAATCATGCGCACAGCAATATTAAAATTAAATTAAAGTTAAATATTAGCTTTTCAGAATGTAATAGAACCAAGATAAAAATTCTTCCTGAGTCAGAAATTGAGAAATCGCAATCTAAAAGTTGTAAGGTGTTCTGCACCTGTTCTTAGAACAAAGCCTTTGAAGCCTTTTCAAACGTTGTTTGACGTTTTTTCCTTTGACAAAGTGTTAATACCTTAACAGAAATATCGTTGAATGAAAAACATCAAATTCTCGCCTTATTTCTCACTTGTTATTTTTTCGGGAATATTTATTTTCTCAAGCGCTGAAATCTGTTGTATTTGTCTCAGCAAAATCTTTGAAAAATTGCAAAATTAAAACACTCGCAAAATACGTAGTTTTCACAGCAAGGCGCGAGATTAATCGATTCCCAAATTGCAAAATTTAAATATCGCCATAAAAATACTGTACCTTGTGCGCTCCATGCGTCCTCTTGGCATGGGCCCGCAAACTTTGGGGGTGGCTGTAGGCTTTCAAGCATGTTTTGCATTGATGTGGAGTTTCTCCCCGGTGACGTCGTTCGTGCCCTTTCAGTGTTTGGTTCGTTGAAAGGCACCGGTCACATGTTTCACACTGAAAGGGCTTTGTTCCTATATGTATTTTTTCGTGCACACGCAAATTCCCCGCTTGCGTGAAGCATTTTTTGCATTTTTTGCATTTTTTGCATTCATTCATTATATTCCAGTACCTGTAAAGTTATAAAAATTATAATTAAAAATGAATAATTGCAAAAGCCAAGAACAAAAACAATAATTATTGTATGAGAATAATAGACATATTCGCTGGATAAAATAAATATAAATTTATGGTAACGGGATTCTACCTGAATTTCAATGAAATTTTAAGAGGTTTAAAGAAGGGATAGAAGGAAAAAAAAAATTTGGAACACCAACAGACAGTTGATACCCACACGGGTGCTCTTGCGTGGTTATCAACTGTCGTCAATGTCAATCTACTCATTTTTAACTTCAAATTCTAATTTTTTTATTTCCCTAAATTTTACAACTCCTTTGAGAAAAACTATTTCCTCCCAAACATTCCCAAAAATCACCCAAATTTACAAAACACCCCATAACATAGATTTATGGGATGAGTGGAGAGTTTTTGGATTGCTTGAAACGTGAACGAGATATTTCCATTAAACCCATGTTAAGTGGCGGAAAAATGGCATTCAGGTAGAATCCTGCTTTAAAAGTTTTAAATGTTTTCGATCATCAAGATGATAATCCAGGGATGGCGGAGCGTAACTTTAAAGTTGGGGCTGAAAAGGTTTTTCAATAGGGGGAATCTAGAGGCTCGGAAAAGCTCTTTTCAGCATTCTCCACGATATATTTCGTCAAAAAATCGATCTCGATCAAGTCATACGGTAGTTTTAGTGCTTCAGGAGCAACATTTCCGAGTAGGTTTTGTTAACTTGATACATATAACTTGATACATTCATCCCGGCCCCGGCCTTAGTATACTAAACTTTTCACAAAGCTGAACCGTGTGTAGCAAGGAATATCAGCACAAGGACAAAATCTGGTAAGGAATTGATCAATGATTGCGATAATTGATTGCGAATGTGAGGAATTCCTCCAACCTTGTTCCCAGGGTCTTCTCCGCTTTCAAGATGGCGGCTGGGCGCGGAGAAGACCATGGATCACATAGACTACGAGCAGTCCCTCATTTTTCTCAAGGATAGTCGAGTGGGAACGCTCGGCGGCGAGAAAAAATGAGGGAGTACCGACAAAGCCAGAGTGTTGCTCTCACAACGCAAAATTCTGATTGCTTCTTTCACAAATTTGGTGCATATCAGCTAGCATAATTTTCAGTTAACTTGGCTGGTTGTTTCCTCCTTCTCTCTGACCACCTAACATTTTCGGCACTGCTTATCCTTCTTCTCTTCTTTTGGCTTTTTCTTTTTCTCTGCTTTATCCTCACTATGTTTTTTGTTGCAGATTTTAGGCTCTTTTTCTCAGTTTCACACTCGCTGATCTTTCCCCATGCGTTTTCATCGTGATAACATTGTAAACATCATGTTTTCTTTGGAATATCATTTTACTTGATGTCATCATGTTTTAAAATTAAATTACTTAAAAAGAATGGCGACAACAAATAATATTACTATATAAACATATTTTATTTGCTGTAGTATGTAAAACACAACAAAAATAGTTGGATGTGCTGGGTGATTGACACAAGATCGAGTCATATAAATCACTTGCAGGATTTGTGGGATATTTCGTTGGAGGCCTTCGATAACTGTGATGTCCTCTTGTATAGGCACCAACGAGGGCAATGGTCAAGAACATGAACCTAGATCCATTATTTACATGCCAACGGTGAAACCATACCTTGTTATTACCAATCATTTTTTGGTAAAGCGGCCCAAGCACATGGTAAAACATGCCTGTAAGGCAAAAAAATATACAGAACCGAGATGTTGATAATGTTACAACGCTTAAATTTTCAGATTGAAACTATAAATACAGCAAAAGATAGTAAACTTAGTAGAGTAAGTAAGAGCCAGGCGCGGAACAACCTTGCTTGGTCGTTTTTATTTGTAGGCTCGTGTTCAAACTTGCTGTACATGTAGACTGCAAGATCTACAAAGCCGAATATTTAAACGAAGGGAGAATTTAATGAAGTCTAAATCTACTTATAATTATAGGCAGGTCAGTCTTTGTAGCCAATTATTTTTTGGTCAGTGTCATACACCTTCTAAACACGGTTTACTGTAAATAACATTACCACATTTACGTTGGCCATTTTAAAGTCAGGTTAGACCACGGTTAAACCTTGTTTAAATTTTCGGCTCTAAGTTGTTAGCATGACTCATTATTTGGCCAGTATATCATGCAGTGTGGTAAATGTGTACTTGTACTACTATATCCCTACTTTCACTAATACATCAAGTATACTTGTCTATTAATAGTATCCCAGTGGCCACTTCATATTCAGGTTGGGTATCCTGTCGACACCCTGCACTATTTGGAGAACTTTTTTTTCATATCTTGTTTTAACAGCCTACAAGTGAACTTATTTCATTTAATTCCTCTATATATTTCCTTTATCTGTATTTTGTAAACGATATCAATGAACTTATAGTTCTGAAATAGAAAATTAACAATGCTCTTCTTCTTGTAGTATCATAATTATGTAACTATCAATGCTCATATTCAGTGCACTTTTAGTCTTAGTTTTTGTTTTAAATTCCCTTATATGTATATTTTTTTCATTTTGTTCACTTTGCTGTACTTGTACTTTTGAACGAGGTGTGTGTTGTCAATAAATATATTTAACAAATTAATATTTGGTCAAGAAAGAAAACTCTTCAACCAGAAAATTCAAAAGATAAAATTATTAACCTTCATTGTTACTGTTGTTGATGTTGACAACAACAACAACGATGATGATGACGATGATGGTGGTCAGGTGGTGGATGATGATGACGGTGGTCAGGTGGTGGTGGTAGTGGTGGATGACGACGAGATGTTGTTGCTGTTGCTGTCACCGTTGCTGTCGCAGTTGCTGTCGCCATTGCTGTCGCTGTCGCCGTTGCTGTCGCCGTTGCTATTCTTGCCTAAAACACAAAAAAGAGAAAAGTAATTTCACATTATACGCTTACACACTATTTATCCTATTGATTCAACCAAGGGAGGATCGAGTGCAGTTGAACAGAGGAATCAAATTTGACCTTTGAAAGATTGCTTGACGAGCGCAAAGAAAGTCCAAGGCTTTGTAGCTTCAAAGATCACAAAATAAACTAAACACAGAAAATCGGGGTAGATCAGAAAATTTGGAGGCAAAATAGGTTAACACTAACTGGAAATCTGAACAAAAATGACAGTTGCAACATGATTAACGTTTCACTGAGATCCCTTTGTCAAAGAAGTTCTTGAAATCTGTTGAAATCTGGTCAGAAGACGTTAATTTTGAGGAATCGGTGAAGACAGAAGATCACTATTTTGTTATCACCCTTATGGTACAACTCCCATATAAGAATATAACTGAAAACAGACCACTCTTCTATAAAGACTTGCTTAACAACGGAATAACATTTCAGGATGGCTCCTGCATCAATTTCCTTTCCCTCGCTGCCTTCCAAAATAAATATGATCCGAAAGCACGGCCTTTAACTTTTTTTGGAATCATTTCTGCAATCAAATTATTGAAGAGACATATTTCTCAAAATACAATTCCGCTTAAGAATGAAATCTACTCACGTTATGTTTACGGCGGCTCTGGTGCCTTTGAAGAATTTGCAAGGTTGTAAAGTTCCTCCCACATGCGTTGCAGTGATATGGCTTAACTCCGGCGTGTATTCGTTCATGTACACGCAGATTGTCAGCACGACCAAAGCTCTTTGCACAGCTATCGCACTCATAAGGCGTCAATCCCGTGAGAATTCGTTGATGTTTATTTCGATCCCCAACTCTTTCAAAACACTTTCCACATGTCCTGCATTTATGCATTGTCTTTCAATATTTAAACAAAGGGAGAATTTAATGAAGTCTAAATCTACTTATAATTATAGGCAGGTCAGTCTTTGTAGCCAATTATTTTTTGGTCGGTGTTGTACACCTTCTAAACACGGTTTACTGTAAATAACATTACCACATTTATGTTGGCCATTTTAAAGTCAGGTTAGACCACGGTTAAACCTTGTTTAAATATTCGGCTCTAGTTGTTAGCATGATTCATTATTTGGTCAGTATATATCATGCAGTGTGGTAAATGTGTACTTGTACTATATCCCTACTTTCACTAATATATCAAGTATACTTGTCTATTAATAGTATCCCAGTGGCCACCACATATTCAGGCTGGGTATCCTGTCAACACCCTGCACTATTTGGAGAAATTTGTTTTTCATATCTTGTTTTAACAGCCTACAAGTGAACTTATTTCATTTAATTCCTCTCTATATTTTTCCTATATCTGTATTTTGTAAACGATATCAATGAACTTATAGTTCTGTGTGCGCAGATGGTCAGCTCTACCAAAGCTCTTTTAACAGCTATTGCACTTTTTTATTATTTTTTTATTTTTATTTAAACAATATTTAATCTGAACATTTCCTCTAAGAGCAGATGCTCATCTAGAGAGCTTACGTTGTTTTACATTGCAATATCACATGATCAGATAAAGACAAATATAACAATTAACTTATAAGGCATCAATCCCATGTGAATCTTCTCATGTGCCAAATGGGGTAATTGTGAAGAACAGCTCCCCTCCACCGACTGTCGGTCAACTGTTGGCCGACAGTTAACCGACAAATTACCGACAGATGGCCGACAGCTGACCGACAGGTCACCGACAGTCGGTCAACACAGATGACCGACAGCTAACCGACAGTAAAATGTACTATGAAAACTAAAACATGGCGCTTACATGACTGAAATAAACTTGCCGAAAGACTAGTACAAAGCTTGCATCGTATCTCGGACTCAAACGTTATCTTTTAATACTTACATATCATCCATCAATCATCGAAAAGACCACAATCTTGCTAACATCTCCACTGTTTTAAACTTAACTTAGCTTAATTTCACAAAAACGACGAGCAACTTTGAGCACGTTTCGAATCGCCCTATAATTCATAGCGAGCCCTTATGGTATGGTATGTCATGTAAATCAACATAATGTTTCCCGTCACTCTAACGTTGTTATTTATTTACAGATTGCAGTGCTACTTCCAGCTTCGTTTATTAGGTCAATTTCCCCTGCCATTTTATCGGAATAAAATAAAATGTACGCAATCCTAAAAATTGTGTCTTCTTAATTGATTTGTTTACGCAATAATTGGTTTTGCGTGTGCTGCATTTAGCTAATTAAATTGACTCTACATATGTTGGTTCAAGACTTTATTTCATTTGGTGGCTCCTAAAGGAGCCGTTTGTTGTTACTAAGCGAACTTAGTTCAGAGGGTAGAACTCAGCAATGCCAGCTAATATGTTGTCGAAGTGATCGCCTGGATGAAGTTTCCGCCAGTTGAACTCATCCAGGTATCCTGGGATTTTGCTTTTGAGAGTCCCGTTCATCGCCTTCAGCTTCCTCTTCACCTGACTCCATAGTCCCTCGATCGTGTTCGTGTGGGCTCCCGTGTGTGGATCAATGAAGTTCTTCGAATGGTTCACCATGAGATGGATGTAACCGACGTTGTTTAAGTTGAAGTAAGGCGAAAACTTGTCAGAAATAATCAGGGTTCCAGGTTCTACGAAGTGCTGTATCAGTCCGGTTACCAGGGTTTCTCTTGTTCGGTTAGGTACTCGGAAGGTGAGAGCCCTGCCACTGTCTCTTTCAACCATGCCGAAAACCCAGGTGCCTATAGAAACCCGCCCGCGATTGTACTTGCGCTTGTGACCAAACATGGATTCGTCGATCTCTACAGTCTTTCCTCTGCCGCCTAACTTGATGTTGCCGTTTAGGATTTTCAGGGAGCAGATGTCTCTGATTTTCTGGAGTACTGTAACGACTGTACGCAGCGATAATCCTGTTAGTAGAGATACTTTCTTGTTGGACTCGTCGATCGACCACAGGAAGATGATGTACAGCCATTGCGCTAGTGGGATCTTTGAATCTTCAAAAAAGGAATCAGCCCGGATTGATCGCCGTTTTCTACACTGGTGAACTGGACATTCCCAGTGATATCCGTCTTCAGTATTGGGACTATCTCTAAAACCATTTGTTGTCCGCAATGACATTCACGCGTGGCTGCGAGCAAGCCACGATCGACCAGGAACGTGAAAATAGTACGGTAACTCTGGATCAAGGTAAGTAACTCGTAATGATTCATGATGAAGTGAGTTTATTTAGTATTGCGATAAACCTTTTATAACCTCGGTAGGATCGAAACAGGCCAATGAAAAATAACTTATTGTAATGGATAAGTATTCATATGCAAAAATTAACACAATTAATAATCAGTTAGTGATTGGTTAAGAAATAAGAAAAAAAAATGATTAAATATCTGCATGATTTTTAGAGAGGGATTGGGGCAAAGTTAAAAATTCCAAAATGGCGGACGGGGCGCGATCGTTGGAAAATAAAGAAAATCTCCGAGGATTTATGCTGGAACTAAAAAGAACAGTGAGGTTATATAATTTAACTTATTTTTTCCTGACAATATTTGATAAATCTCATAGTATTTAAGACAATTTCTATCCAAAAACGTACCGACAACGTACCGACAGATTACCAACAGATTACCGACAGATTACCAACAGGTTACCGACAGTCGGCCGTCTGTCGGCCGACAGATGGTTTACACCGTGGAAAAAACTGTCGGCCGACAGTTGGCCGACTGTCGGCCAACAGTTGGCCGACTGTTGGCCAACTGTTGGTCAACTGTCGGCCAACAGTCGGCCGACTGTTGACCAACAGTTGGCCGACTGTTGGCCGACAGTTGACCGACAGTCGGTGGAGGGGAGCTGTTCTTCACAATCACCCCAAATGGATGGGTTCATAGTTATTCAATTCCCAAGGTAATTTTAAATAAAACTTGCACTTCTACTTACAGCCAGGATACAATGACGCTTTGACTACCTGGAGAGAAGCCTTAGTTATCCATTCATAAAGTGCAACATTGTTGCACAAAAGGAAAGAATATTCCAAACCACTCTCCGTTCAACTTAACTCTATGGTCTCTCAAAGCAACAAGTTACAACGATCATTCTGAAGCGCCTAGTCATAACAGTAATTTTAAACTTATTCGTTACTCCGCAGATAGACTAGCTGGAAAATAATAATCCATGATAATAGTATTTTAACAGGGATCCCATGTCACTAAAATGGTTTTTGTTTTCAATGGGACCCTGTAAATTGTTGGAGAAGTGGTGGACTAATGGCTAGTGCGCAGACTCCAGATTCGATCTCTGGTCGGGGTCATTGTGTTGTATTTTTGCCTCTCTCCACTACTGCAAAATGCTGTGAGGTGGATTAGCAATACTCCTATAGTCAGCTTTATGCTACGGGAAATGGTTTTCTGGTGTATCTGATCAAGTGTCTTGCATCTCGTAGCAATGCAGTCTTGATGCATTTCCTCCAAGTAGCTGCCTGCTGCTCCTGGTTGGCTTCTTTTTGAAATCTTTCTGTCACCTCGGCTGAAGAATGAAAGGAAACAAAATAGAAATCATTACAAACTGAAAAATACTCAGACTAGCTATGACATTTTCATACTTTGTATTACCTCAATGACAGTTGGGTCTAGCTGTTGTGTCCCTTGTTTTCCTCCCATCACGGTTGATGCTTTCAACGTGTCATGTCCGAATGCCAGCTCTGCTAAACGAACCGCAAAATGGGTTGGCTCGCTGTATCTGATGAGGGAATCCAGATAGATGTGGCGGGGAAGGGCAACATTTCCGTTCCCTCCAACTAACATGCGAGAGACTAAAGGATAAAGGAGAAAACAAGCGAAGTACACGGTCAAAAAATATTCACCAGTCACTTATTCAGTATGAATAATAAAGCTTAGTTTTGTATCAAAACCAGGAAACTAATTCTTGCATGGTCACATGACGCAGCCAAACCTGGGAGATATCCTCCCAGACCAAAACAGATAATGTGTTAGTGACACACCATTCAAAAATGGCTGATTTGATAAATTAAAGTGAATGACTTGATCGATGGCTTTAAAATGCCTCTTGGATCTCCTGATCAAATTAAAAATACCATACAATTAAAATAATAATAATAAAAAATAGGAAACAATAAAATATCCTATGTCAGTGGGTCCAGTACACTATCATAAAAATTAAAGTCAATTATATATATGTGTCAATTGGATACATTTTACAGTGTGTACTTTAGTATTTCGTACATACTGTAACAACGAAGTGAGCCACGCTACATTCGCATTGCAACTAACTTTATTCCCAGCAGTCTCAAAACCTATATACAGCAATCATGTGCTTCTAGATCATTCCGATTACGTCATCAAGATATTACATAACAATCATTCGCACAAACACTAAATCCCTCCCTTGAGTGAATTTAAAAATCAGTAAAGCTATTTTCTGGCTAATAGGCGAAACCAACGAAACTAGTATAAGTCCTAATATGTCATTCAGACTTGTATATGTTCAGTTCTGACTGTTTACTGTTCAAAGTTGAAAATCATTCAGATGTGCAGGTGCACGTCTGACACGAACAGGTCTCCGTATACCCTGGTCCACTGCCTGTAGAGGGTCCACATCCTGGTTTACTGCTTGTGGAAGGTTCACATCATCCATCTTGCAATCATCCTCCTCCTGAGCCGCAGTACTCTGGTGCATCTTGTGTACATGTGACACATTGGGCATGAACACACGTCCTTCTCCTCACTGTAGAATTAGACTCGGACCCCTGCGTTCTAGCACTGTGTATGGTTCAGGGTCGTACCGCGTTGATAGCTTGTTCTGCCTTGCCTGTTGGAGCAACACTTTATCCCCTGATTTGATGTCTGAGGGACATGCTCTGTTCCTCTTGTCTGCATAAGCCTTTGTGCACTGCTTGGCTTGTTTGTCCTTGACTTGTGTAGACTGTAGCGCAGCTGACAGAACATTAGACATCTGTGTCTCAACTTGTGGTACTTTGGTTCTGATCTCTCGTCCAAGATGCAGAAGTGCCGGCGACGCTCCTGTAGTTGCATGAGGTGTCGCACGGTAGTTAAGCAGGAAGGTAAACACGTCTGTGCGCCAGTCCTTGCCTTCAGCTTGTGCGGTGCGAATTGCTTAAGTTCTCTATCGTCCTGTTGAATCTCTCAACTTCTGCATTGGCCTGTGTCCAATAGGGCGTGACTTTCCGATGTTTGATGCCATGTGTCCCCAGGAAATTTCAGACTCTAAGGAGCATCCATTTTGTACAGAAATGATGACATGCCTATATATTCAGTGAAGGAACGGACATTTTAATTTGTGATATGTGGTTCTAGAAATTGGCTCCGGTGACAAACAAGCTTGTTTGAAAGCTCACAGAATCTTGTTATATACAGCAAGTCCGTTCTTCTACAATGCTCTTAACATTGACATGAAAGAGAAGAAAGAAGGAGTGATCCGATTGGAAGAGACGAGCAAAGCTGTGAAGGAAGAGCCAGGTTACTGAAGGGAATTGATATGAAATATTTGCACAAGCAGATTATTTCCTGATTCCTATAGTCTAATTAGCTTTGCTTAGCAAATTCATTTTACAAACAATGGAACTTTCCAATTGTAATAGATATTTTCCTGCCGTTTCCATTGCCATATCCAGCATATACTGATTGGAAACTCAAGTTGGCCAGTAGTGGACGACACTGGTGTAAAATCGTTGAAAAATGCTTTGTGCTGGGATCCGTCTTTTCCCAAGCCTTTTCCCGTGGCTTTCTTTGCTTACTCACGGTATGTTTATGAATCCGGCTCTGGTGTCTTTGAAGAACTTGCTTGGTTGTGAAGCACGTCCCACATGTGTAACACTCGCATGGCTTAATTCCATGGATGTTGTTTTGTCTTGTGTTACAACTTAACCGTGGACTCAGGATTTAAAAATAAATTGAAGGGACTATAAGCCCTTTAGACATTTAAAAGTCATCAGAGCATCCCTAAACCACAGCATGTGGCTTACCGGTAGCCAGTGGGAGCAACATTTAAAGGCTGGTGTTATGTGATTGTATTTATTTGTGCCGGTGAAAATGCACGGCAAACCTCTGTACACTCTGGCGTTTGGTGAAGTTTTTCTTGGAAGTATTTGCCCAGACAGAGGAGCAATATAGTGTACAGCATACTTCTTAATACTAAAGCATTTATGATGATTGTTAGAGTCTGGCTATCTATGATGTGCTTAACATCGTTAATTTTTCAGGCTAGCTATACATTTAGAAACTACCTGTGTTACATGTTCATCGTAACTCAAACATGCGTCTATTATGATACCTAAATCTCTAGCACAGGGTGTCGACGATTTGGTTGCCAATTCACGTTCCCTTTAAATGTTTCAAACCATGCTCATATTTGGTTTCTCACATGAGAACAAGAACAGTTATGTAAAAGTCATCTGGCCACTATTTTCAGCATCTTTGGTGTTCCAGGCAAGAGTAGCTTTGTCTTATCAGTCTTCCTTTCCTTCTGATCTTTCACTGTTACTTTTTTTTACTAAAACTTTCACCTTTACTCTCTCTCCCTCTCTAACTCTCTCTGTTTCTCTCTCTCTGCTTTGTTCCCTGATTGCTGTTTCTTGGACGTAGAGGAATTTGATGATCAAACTTGTAAAAAATGGTTGAAGGAAATGAGAGGAATTTTGATGATGAAAATCGTGACAATAAAATGCATAATTTAAGCTCGCAACAGCAACCTTGCACTGTTTAAATAATTATTGCGATATGACTTTTACTTCATGGAAGTTGAAATAGCTTTTGGGATGTTCAAAAAGTGTCCCCGTCCCCTTAATAGAGGTGTCCCTTCAATAGAGATGGTGAATACAAAGATTATATGAGCGTTTTTCTGGGACAAGGAGAAGTGTCTCCTTAATGGAGGTGTCCCCTTAATAGAGTGTGTCCCAAAGTAGAGGTTCCACTGTATCTTGAAAGAAAAAACTGAAAAGAATGCGCCAAATACATTGGTATTCAGTCTTGAGATCATTGCATTTTTTAATTCGTAACTTTTCAAAACAGATTAGCTGAATCCATTCCTTGATTAATCGATGACAATGAAGAAGATAATGATTGAGCACTCGTATTTGCATACCTTTAAAATGTTTTACTTTCTCCATCAGCAAATGAGTGTCATCTGCTTTTTGTTGAGCAATCATCTTTGTTACGTTTGTCATAAGGCCTGCGCCCTGTAACAGGGTATGACTGAAATAATAAAAGGGCAAAGCAGACACTGATGTTAGAAAAGATAATCTAAAGGATCAAGTTTTGACATAGCCACAGGAAAGTTTGTTTCAGTATGACAAAGGAAACATCAAATGGTTAATTACTGTCATTTGTCGGCCAGTTTACATGTCACCTGAAGCAGCTGGTGCCGTAATAGCATTGTATTTTTTTGTCATTTACATGTAGTTTTGACTTTAAATACTCTCCAGCTCAACAAAACATTAGTAGTGAAAAATGGATACAGGTTAATGTGTGCCCTTCCATTGTAAGATAACCCGATTCAGAATGTCACAATGTCGTGATTTATGTGTTGATAAGTCAGGAATGAGCTGGCATTTTGCTGTACATGTGGTGGTGATAGAGAAGCTTGCATGTTTCAGAGATCCTAATCTATGCAATTTGGGACTTTGCTCCCTTCAGGCAGGTCTAACCACTGGTTTGGTCAAGGGATAGAGCCCTGATGAAGAACAGCCCCTGTCGGTCCTCCAAGTTGGGGGTTATAGGCAATTGGCTAATCACATGTCCTTTTAACCCTTTCACTTCCAGATCGAATGCAAAATGAAATTTCAGATTTTTTCCTCAGTTTTGAAATTAGTGCTCTCATAGATTGTAAAAGTCCATTGTACTCTAATAAAACATGATTAGGCCAGGGAAGCCTTGAATGCTCGAATTAACCATATCTTGGAGCCGTTGCACACCTTGCTTAGGAAATTTTGATTTCCCTCCCCCCCTCATCATCATGATAACATTGTAAACATGTTTTCTTTTGAACATCACTTTACTTGATGTCGTAATATTTCAAAATAAAATTATTAGTGTTTTGGAAGTCGAGTTGGCGATCTAAATATGCATGAACGAATCCTCACAGGATTAAAGCCATTTAAGTGCAGAAGCTGTGAAAAGAGTTCAATCGGGCTGACAATTTGCATACACACGCACGAACCACTCCAGAATGAAGCCATATTAGTGTAACAGATGTGGAAGATGCTGAGAAAGTTCTTGAAAGGCACCAGAGGAAAGTGCTCATGATCTCCGTGATCACTTTGAAGTAAACAGTTCGCTAGACTGAAAGAGATCATGGCGGCTACTTGTTTTAAAGGGCATATTTCAAACCTGCAAAGAGAGTAAAGAGAATTAGTGCTCAAACTTGTTGTACATTGTTGAACCTAAGATCAGATGAGTTCCAAGACAGCAGATTACTATTAATAGTAAATAAATAAACAAGAAAGTATAGACATAAATTAATATAACTACTGAAAAATTAACGCACATGTTGGGGGGTACTCAGCAAAGTTTTATATGGGGAAGCTCTGCCCGCAGTCCATTATAGGGAGTACCCCCCGAGGAGGGGGGTTATTGCCAAATGGTGACATAATCATGTCTGCAAGACGGAGTTAAACTCCTAGACTATAAAATGTTATAAAATGATGGAACCAGTAATGACTTCTACAGCATCATGACGCACTTCGGCTTGACTCTAGTGCGATTTTTTTCATGTCGCGTCAATTGGAATCTTCTGAAAAAACGCTCACCACACCTTTTCCATTAAGGCTTTTCACCAGTGTGGAGTCTGATGTGTCTTTTTACATCTCACTCTCGGCTGAAATATTTTGGGTACTGTTCAACATCTTTATTGTCTACAGCTCTCTCTAGAGTTGACATCATTGTAATGTTACACTTTTTAATTTGTTATGATACGATACGAAACCTTGATACATGATTTGTTAAAAAGCTATAAGCTTGTGGGGTTGTGTATGGAAATCTATTTACAATAAAACAATAAAAATAAACTATTATAAGAATAAAAAATCTCAAGTTATAATTATATGCGCAATTGCTAAAAGAAAAGAAAAACAAAACAAATTACATTAAATATATAAAAAATCTTCTCGTCTTCTCGTTTAAAGCCAGTGGTAATGCGGCCAATGTCACATTAAAATTAAAATCGTTAAAAACATTGGAACATTTTAGCTTTTTGACGAGCTTTCTGGGTTGAGCTTCGTCAACCAAGTCGATGTATTTACTTGTCAACATGTTCCAAAGCACAGAGCCTCTGTATGCTACTGAGTCTTTCATGTAGCGTCTGTTGAAACGAGGCACCAATAGTGAGTCGCGTGCCCTAATATCATGCTTCTTTGAGATACCGTTGCTTAGAACAGCAGGTAATCTGTCATTATATGCTTTGTGCATGCACTTAAAAACAGCTACTTTATAGTTTTTGCAGTCTTTTCATTCATAAGGCTTCATCCTTGGAATAACCAAATTATAAAAATTACAATTAAAAAATGACAAAATAATAGTCAAGAACAAAAAAAAACACTATTATCATAGATTTTAATTTTAGTCCAGGATAATTTAAATTTTATTGACAGTATTATTATGTATGTATATATTTGTGTAATTTAGTAGATTGAAAATTGTACTTTTGAAAATTTTCTACTCTCATTTTCATATCAAGTACAATCATTATGCTATATAAACAGCTGACCATTTTTTAACAAAATCTGTAAGATCCTGCTATAAAATGTAAATTAGGCGCTTTGACCGTGTTCTGAGGTGCCTAAGTGCAGTTCTTCAAAATTAAATATTTTGAAATCGTAACCATCGGAGGTGCTCCATTTACCTTACAATATCTTAAAAAATCAAAAATTCTACAACTGAGGAGAAGTCATATATATAGCTTTAATTTGTTGAAAGATACACAAAATCGTCCGCAAAAAGTTCAGTGTTGTTTTAGTCAAAAACCGCCTGACAGATTTTCATGAAATTTCATGTACTGGTGGTCAAACTACCATACTTCAAAATATTATAAAATGGATGCAATGTCTCAGACTAGATTTCAAGAAAATCAGCCATTTTTAAAACCAAAAGGTTGCCAAAATCGTTGCTATGGTAACCTCTGTTGCTTGGAAACCAGTGTAAAATAAAAGTATCATCATGACATTGTGGTGAGAATTATGGCAAAAATCGAAGATTGCTTTCTGATCGAATTTTTGTTTTCAAAACTCTCACCCCAGCGTTAAAAAAACTACATCGAGCCACCTTAATTAATAAATTCAAATTCTCGCATTGTTTCTCACTTGTTCTTTTTTCGGGAATATATTTTTTCTCAAGCGCTGAAATTTGTTGTATTTGCCTCAGCAAAATCTTAATGAAAAATCCCAAAATTAAAACACTCGCAAAATACGCAGTTTCCCAAATTGCAAAATTTAAATATCGCCATAAATTGTAGTCTTAAGGTAAATACTGTACCTTGTATGTTCCGTGATGTTCATGTTTCTGTTGTTGATGTCTTTGCAGAGATTGTTTGGAACCAAAACACATTTCACAGGTTTTGCATTGATGCACTCTTTCGTGCACACGCACGTTTTCTGCTCTATAAAATGACTTTTTACAAGTTTTGCACTTGATTTGATTTGCACTTTTGATATGAAACATGATTATGATGGTACCAAAAGTAAATAATACTACTCACTTTGGTTTAAGGTGGCCCGTGGGTATTTATCTGGCTGACAGGTCATTTTTAAAAGCGCGTTTTTGAACAGGAAAACGTTGAGCGATTTCTTAGATTTTTCAGAATCCGATAATAGAATCCTAAGGGCCTGTTTACATGGAGGGAGGGTGACCCGGGTCACCCTCCTAGCCGTGCTACCCTGGGAGGGCCAACTTTTCATACATTTCTTTACAAAGCACACTGAAGTGTTTACATGCAGAAAAGATAGCCCGCCTACCTGGGTCACCCTGTCTGCTTGCCAGGGTCACCCGCCTAGGCGGGCTATCTTTTCTGCATGTAAACGGTCAACCCGGGTCACCCTCCTAGGCGGGCTATCTCTGTTGACTTGAAAACCCGCTAAAATGGCGGAACAAGCAATAAAAACAGCAAACTCGCCACTATAGCCTTTCTTCTTGCTGCCCTGTTTGTTAGGTAGTGCTTAATAAATCGTACCGTTGCAATAAAAAAAGTCCGCCAAAACATGATCCCGCCAAAACAAAAGCCCGCCAAAAAAGATAGCTCGCCTATATGATAGCCCACCCTAATAGCCCGCCCATGTAAAGGCGGGCTATGTTTTAGCCCGGCTGGGAGGGTGACCCTGGTACCCGGGTCACCCTCCCTCCATGTAAACAGGCCCTAACATATAAAATTATAAATTTTGTGGCAATCAAACTCGGATGTTGGGTCGAGTTATAACAGATTTTCTGAAGCCTTCCTTTTTAACGAGTGAATGCTTAGCATGAACGAAGTTATAGCGTATAGCGGACAAATTTCCCTCGCTCGATTCCTCGCTCGATCCCTCGGTCGATGGCCACAAGTTGTAAACAATAATGTATGCGTAGTACAGTAATTTATGCATTATCAGTAAACAAAATGGCGTCTGGCGCGGATCTCTTCTATTTTTCAACACGGTATTTTCACTCCTACAATTACAATTAGACACCTTTTTGGAGTTCGAAATTGAAAGAAATAACCCTAAATAATACTCGACCGCCCAAAGAGGAGACATTTAGAATATTAAAAGTGAGTCACGTTTGAAGTTCTTCGATCGATTCAAGCTCTGATGAAGACTCAAGCTGTCGAAACTTTTAAAAACCAAGCTGCGGACTTCAAGACTTAGGAAAACACTTAAGTATGTTAAATGTTGTATCTTCTTCATACCAAGTGTATGAATAAAATCTAATTTATCTGAATCATTCTATATTTTCTTTTGTACCACTATGGAATTCTATGATATTTTCCTTTGTTTGCGTCTGAACTATAAAAACCCTTCAATGCTTTTTTTCCAGCGTATATATTTAAAGCGAACTGATATTAGTACCTGTGTTTCTCATACTTGCGGGGAAAAAAAGAAAAAAGAAAAAAAAAAAACCTGCCTCCACCGGGATTCGATCTCGCGACCTTCGATACGCAGATTCCTTTTTTTGACTCACGGGGGACACCCACGGGAGCGACAGAGGCCCTGTACTTTTGCTCCGCTGAACGAATGAACGACTATCGCGGGCTCAAATGAGATTCGCCGAGGACACCGAGTTGCTGTTGTTTTGAGCTGGAAGTGGCTTGATTTACTCACCAAAGGACTGGTTTCAGTGGCTATGTTCATCTTTTCTATTCATGGATCTATTTAGACGCTCGACAGTGTTTTTTGGCTCACCCCCCATATTTCCTTGGCGCTGGCGAATGGACTCGCATCGTTTGTTGAGTT
Source organism: Desmophyllum pertusum (assembly GCA_029204205.1). Lineage (NCBI taxonomy): Eukaryota > Metazoa > Cnidaria > Anthozoa > Scleractinia > Caryophylliidae > Desmophyllum > Desmophyllum pertusum. The sequence goes on from MU827382.1 coordinate 81,403, forward strand.
ATTTTTTTTATTTAAATACCTCTTAGCTAGTCAGCGCGATGGACGATGTTATCATGTGCATGTATGTTATTTTAGTTGCATGAATGGTTGAAATATTAAATTGTAAAATATTATTATCGGAACGACTGTGTGAGGAAGCGTTGCATGACGCTAAGATTTACCTGTCATTTTCATATGTTTTTTTAATAGGAGAGCAAACCCATTTTTGATAATTTAACTGTAGCTAATTTTAGTCCAAGAATTACAACTTCATAGATAACTGAAGTATTTTTCTTTCCAAGAGTTTCGTGTATGACAGAACTGAAGACGAATGAATGTTTACATATACAATTAATTTTATATTGTGCGTGCGAAGCACAGACTACACAAACAAGATCAGAATGTTTTTAGGCTCGATTACCAGCCGCTGTTCGGGAAAATGAGCCCACGCTCATCCCCGAGCCTAAATGTTTTGAAATGATTGAAATATTTTATTTCACGAACAGCAACATGCTTTAAAATAAAACTCAAACCAGTTCGAACATATTGGCCGAATATTTAAACGACGTCTAAAAAGTTAGTTAATGAGGTCTATAAATCAACTTATAAGCAGGTCAGTCTAAGTCGCTAAATTTTTTTTTAGTCTGTGTTTATATACACCTTCTAAACAGGGTTAACGTTTACTGTACGGTTATGAGCTTAAATATATACATTTAGGTTGGCCAGTCAGTTTAAAATCGTATTAGGCCATGGTTTTGTTAAACCCTGTGTAAACCTTGTTTTCAAAATATTCGGCCCATAAAGTTGGCGATTATCGCCCGGGGATTATCGAATATCAGTGATTAAAGACTTCTCGTTTGAGTTTCCCTCCCGACCAACACTGATTTGGACGTGAATACGAAATACACCGGCTTGCCTGAATGCCGCGCGGAATCTTATTGTTCTGTTTCGAGGAATAAATCGTTTCATCAAAATCCCTATTCGAGTCAGACTCAAAACTCAAAACTCGATTCTCAAAAACATCGAGGACGAGACTGTCAACTTACATTTACCCGGTACTACTGCATATTTCTATGTTAATTAATTTCTTTACCTTTCCATTCACGAGTTGGCACATAGTGCCTTTGATTAATCAAATGCGATTATTTTTCATATGCCACGGTGAATGTTTTTCTAAAAACCTCAAACATGCTTACAAGCAGTTAAAGTCTACTCGTAGCAAGTTACATGATAATCTGGACCGTAGATTTTCCAAACGAGTGACTTCTTAATTATGCTCTTAAAACTGCTCTATTGTTGGGTCTGTCTCAACTGCCGTATCATGCCCATATCTATACTAACCCAGTACCCACCCTTTTTAAGGTTGATATCACTTAAAACGTCTGTGTAAAATTCTAAAGGATTGGAGACCCGCAAAAAATCTTAGCAAGCAATGATGATGGAGGGTTTTTTGCCTAGTGATTGAGAAAATCAAACAAATTATATCATTTCAACTTACAAAAAATTTCTTAATTGTTTTGCATTATTTTCAAACAGGAGCTAGAACAGAATATTTCAAACGTCGATACCAAGTTTCAGCGTGTTTCCGTTCGTACGGTGTGAAGAATTTAAAACGGGAAGTCAGGTACTTTTGCTTTCCAAGTTCTCGTCGCTTTGCAAACCCCTCATCATATATTAAATTAACACCTGTTAATAATTTAATATACCATGAGGGAGCCTGCTCATGCACTCTTCCATCAAGAATGCTCACCAAGCACTGAAGAAGAGTTTGAAAAATATTTAATTTCTTGGAAAGAAATGATGGTATATTTTTTTTTAAGCTTGGTAGAAATATGAGAGAGAGATATTTATTCTGTCAGTGACACAAGCTACAAGCTAGTAGCTTGTGTCACTGACAGAATAATATCTCTCTCTCATTTAATTTCTTCTTTCCGCTGTTTTGAACCTGGATCTTCAGAGTCTCTGACCACCAGGATTCCCCTTTTTGGGACAGTGATTCCCAAAGCTTCGATGTCCAGCTCAAAGTATCCAAAGTAAGGGATATATAATCCATTTGCTGCTGTCAACGTTAACCATTCGCTTGTAGACAAAAGAGTCTTGCCTTTGGGGCGGTAATTTTTGTTGAAGCAAGCATTCTTCTCTTAATTTCTTTATTTCACTCTAAATAAATGTGTGATTTAGGGTCGATTGTAGAGCTGGTTTATGGCTGGATCGAGGTTTACTTGGGGCTCCAGTAACCACGACTAGGAGGAGGCTAAATTGTATTTACTACAATGTGGACAGGCCACAGTTAATGTAAACCTCATTCATCCCGGTGTAACAAGCAGCTAAATTAGTTTGAATTTGGTTTAGACCTACATATTATTTGTAAGCTTGAAATTCATTTACAGTCGAACCTCGTGGGGCTGCAGCCCCCCCAGTCGTGAAGAAATATAGGAGTATTCGGGCAAAACTGATCTAACATTCGGGCAAAGACACAGTGAAATTATGTTATGATTTGATGTCTTGATTTATTTATTTTGAAAACAGCGAAAGTTGAATTACACATGGCTTGCAAATAACAAAGGCCTTAGGTATTCCATTTCTGAAGACACTGTATGCTGCATCTATTTAACAATTATCCTGCGAAATCGCGCGGAATATCACCTGATACTTAGCCGATATTCTTCAAGATTGAGCAGGATAATTGTTTTATTATTCAAAAAATTGACATTACACAACTAAAAGAAATTATCTTCCACTGTTATTTTAAGAACTGACTTGAACATTTTACCATGCGCATACGAAATTAGATATCGCAGGATATCTGTTGAGTACGGTCGACAGATATTGAGTGCATCATGACCATATTTGGACAGTGTTACAATTTGTTGAATAATAATGTGTATTATTTGGAAACAAACCAAACCGAAAATGTATGCAAACGATTTCTACGCTATTACAAGAGGGCACCCAAGGCATGCATTTGGTCCTAGTGCTGATATTCCTTGCTGCACACATCGAGCTGTTGCAAATTGTTGTTTAGTGTACTTAGGCCAGGATATATGTAGGGCCGGGATTTGTGTATCAAAGTTTTATAGATCAAGTTAACAAAACCGCCTTGGAAATATTGCTGTATAAAGCACTCTAATTACCTGTCATTTTACACTTGATCAAGAACGATTTTTTTGACAAAATATCTCACAGAGAATACTGAAAATAGCATTTCCGAGCCTCTAGATTTCAAAATTTTCTGGGGGAGCATGCCCCCACACCCCCTCCTAGAGGCTCGTGCTTCCGACGCTTGCAACCAGGTTGATTCGGGCAAATTATGGTCAGCCCCCACTACAAAATATTTCCCATACGCCGATGGTTCAAAACATTCTGTACTATTCAATTTATTTTGGACAAAAACTGAATATGCGGATGTATAAAAACACAAATTTTGAAAACTGGGGAATATCACTTGGGGAATTAATAATCACCGGATATTCCCCAGTTTTGGCTGCATCGTGTGACATGATTATAAAATGGCCTGTTATGACTTGTACAGGCAACGACATAAAAACTCTTGATCGGGAGCTAGAGAGTTCAAGTTCAGACATTGTCCTCAAGTAATGTTCTCAACCCTGGTGCAGTGGGAAACACCTCAATATTACAAACTCTTTTGAGATCAAACATGCATCCAGGATTTAACTTTCTTAGCATTCTGAGATACAGAGGAAACATGTATTTTGACTACTGCAGTTCTGCAGTTGGCACTGTAAGATTTCAAGAAAATCAGCCATTTTTAAAACCAAAAGGTTGCCAAAATCGTTGCTATGGTAACCTCTGTTGCTTGGAAACCAGTGTAAAATAAAACTATCATCATACATGTATGTCATTAATCGTTGTGTAATATGGCAAAAATCGAAGATTGCTTTCTGATCGAATTTTTGTTTTCAAAACTCTCACCCCAGCGTTAAAAAAACTACATCGAGCCACCTTAATGATTCAATTCAAATTCTCGCATTGTTTCTCACTTGTTCTTTTTTCGGGAATATATTTTTTCTCAAGCGCTGAAATTTGTTGTATTTGCCTCAGTAAAATCTTTGAAAAATCGCAAAATTAAAACACTCTCAAAATACAGTTTCCCAATTTTCCAAAATTTAAATATCGATCACCTTGCATGTTGCATGCATCCGTTCAGCATGCCTTTGTAAGGTCTGTTTTGTTGCAAAACACTTTTCACACGTTTTGCATTTATGCGGCTTTATTCTATGTGCACTCTTTCGTGCACACGCACGTTTACAGGTTTTGCACTGATATTCCAGTGTGCATGGTTCTCTGGTGTCTGTTGAGGTCTCCGCGTCTTTTGAAGCTTTTACTGCAGGCCAGAGTTGTGCATTCATATTAAATGATATCTGCTTAAGAGAATTGGTGAAAGAGGGATGTTATCCAATTATCCATTTCAAAAGGTGACCTCCTTTATCATGCCATCTTGTATTAAATATTTTGATTTGGGAATTTTCCATGTGGAGGTCTTTATTCATATTTTGTACTGCTGCCAGCACCCTGTTTCTTGGCATAAGGATTCAAAAAAGTTCACGTGAATGCTGTGTTTGATGTTAAACATTTTATACTCATTTATTTTAATTAATTTTTTGAGGTGCTGTGATTTGGTTGTAATATCCTCCATGATATGCGCATGTGCACAATCACCAATTAAGTCAAAAACGGGGGTCACCATGCTCATTTTTGCACGACGTGGATGACCATTATAGTATATGACTCGTTAGGAACTCTAAAATTCAGAAAGGGGAACTTAGATTAATATTTAATCATTGCTTGCATTAAAATATTACAGGAGTTCAGTTGAACAGAAATTAAGAATATGAAACAAATTAAAGAAATTGCACATGCCCAGCACTACCTAATGATGTGCTCTTAATTTACAGCATTAAAATGAAAATATCTGAATGCAATATTTTTAACTTTTCTTTAAATAATTTATTGTGATATACATGTATCTTATTCAACCATATGTCATTTCGATTAGGAGAAAACAACCATCTATTTCAATGCCAAGCTTACCCTGAAAGAAATCCCACAATGTGCTGTGTATGTGTGCGCAGAAAGGATGCACAATGCAATTCAATGGAATCACCTTAAGGTGTTGTATAACTGTTAGAAATAGGAAGAGTGTGATAAAATGAACCATGCGATAAATTTTTGTTTCAATGTTGCATGTTTTCCGAGGATATTATGCAGCTACATTCCAGTGGTCACTTGGTGGCCATTTGGTAGTTGCGGTGGTCACTTAGTGGTCATTTTGTAGTCGTGGTGGTCATTTGGTTGTTGCGGTGGTCACTTGGTAGTCATTTTGTCGTCGCGGTGGTCACTTGGTAGTCATTTGGTAGTGGCGGTGGTCATTTTGTAGTCACAGTGGTCACTTGATAGTCATTCGGTAGTCGCGAGGTCACTTGGTGGTCATTTGTTAGTTGTGGTGGTCAAATGGTAGTCATTTGTTAGATCACTGTGGTCATTTGGTAGTCGCGGTGGTCACTTGGTAGTCATTTGGTAATCGTGGTGGTCACTTGGTAATCATTTGGCATTTGCGGTAGTCATTTGGTGGTCATTTGGTAGTCGCGGTGGTCATTTGGTGGTTGCAATGGCCACTTGGTAGTCATTTGGTGGTTGCTGTGGTCACTTGCTAGTCATTTGGTAGTCGCAGTGGTCATTTGGTGGCCATTTGGTAGTTGTGGTGGTCATTTGGTAGTCACGGTGGTCACTAGCTTGGTAGTCATTTGGTAGTCAAGGTGGTCATTTGGTGGTCACTTGGTAGTTGCAGTGGTCACTTGGTAGTCATTCGGTGGTCATTTGGTAGTCGCGGTGTTCACTTGGTAGTCATTTGGTAGTCGCGGTGGTCATTTGTTGGTCATGTGGTAGTTGTGGTGGTCACTTTGTGGTCATTTGGTAGTCACGGTGGTCATTTGGTTGCCTTTTATTTGGTGGTTGCAGTGTTCACTTGGTAGTCATTTGGTAGTGGCGGTGGTCATTTGGTAGTTATAGTGGTCACTTGGTAGTCATTCGGTAGTCGCGGGGTCACTTGATGGTCATTTGTTAGTCGTGGTGGTCAAATGGTAGTCACTGTGGTCATCTGGTGGTCATTTGGTAGTTGCGGTAGTCATTTGGTGGTCGCAGTGGCATTTGGTAGTCATTCCGTGGTCACTTGGTAGTCATTTGGTAGTCGCGGTAGTCACTTGGTAGTCATTTGTGGTTGCTGTGGTCACTTGGAAGTCATTTGGTAGTTGCGGTGGTCATTTGGTGGCCATTTGGTAGTTGTGGTTGGTAGTCGCAGTGGTCACTTTGTAGTCATTCGGTGGTCATTTGGTAGTCGCGATGGTCACTTGGTAGTCACGGTGAGCATTTGGTAGTCACGGTGGTGATTTGATGGTCACAGTGGTCACTTGGTAGTCACAGTGGTCACTTGGTAGTCATTCGGTGGTCATTTGGTAGTCGCGGTGGTCACATGGAAGTCATTTGGTAGTCACGGTGGTCACTTGGTAGTCGCGGTGGTCATTTGGTTGTCACGGTGGTCATTTGGTGGTCGCAGTGGTCACTTGGTAGTCGCGGTGTTCATTGGTGATCGCAGTGGCATTTGGTAGTCATTCCGTTGTCACTTGGTAGTCATTTGGTAGTCGCGGTAGTCACTTGGTAGTCATTTAGTGGCCATTTGGTAGTCGCGGTTGACATTTGGTGGTCGCAATGGCCACTTGGTAGTCATTTTGTGGTTGCTGTGGTCACTTGGTAGTCATTTGGTAGCCGCGGTGGTCATTTGTTGGCCATTTGGTAGTTGTGGTGGTCACTTCGTGGTCATTTGGTAGTCACGGTGGTCACTTGGTAGTCGTTTGGTAGTTGCGGTAGTCATTTGTGTAACAGCGTTAGATAGCTGCCAAACTCTTTTATCGTACGAGGAAGATACAGTTATTCCGGCCCGGATCGTACGAGCTAACAACGACTTGCCGCTCTGCCAAACTCTTTTATCGTACGAGGAAGATACAGTTATTCCGGCCCGGATCGTACGAGCTAACAACGACTTGCCGCTGGCCTACAGCGGGCACAATACGGGCATCCCGAAGCCCTTACAGCAATAAGTCTAACAACACATATCGTAACATCTTCCTTTTCTTAACTGAAACAAAGTTAGTAGGTTAGTAAATGTTTCTGAGTTCAAAGCGTGTTCAGTGTTCACAGATCCGTTACTGAGTTCGTACTGAGTTTGGGCACGTGCGAATATGGCCACTTATCAGATTCCAGCGCCTGAGCAAATGAATTGCACCGGGGATTTACCCACAAATTGGAAGATATTTCGTGAAGCATACGAAGATTACCTGGTAGCGACAGGGCTTGACAAGAAAGACAAGAACATTCAAGTCGCAACCCTCAAAAGCTTAATGGGAACCGAGTGTAAGAAGATCTTGAAACGCTTACAACTTACCGAAGATGATATGAAAGATCCAAAGATCATCTTGGACATACTTCAAGACCATTTCGTACCGATTAGAAATATACTGTACGAACGATATATTTTCCACAACACGTAGCAGCAAACACACGAAACTATTGACCAATATTTGATCAAGCTTCGCCAACTTTCTGAACCCTGCCAATTTGGTATTCTCGAAGACGAAATGGTGCGAGACCGATTGGTGCTGGGCTGCAAGGACAGTGCAGCGAGGACAAGGTTATTCAGAGAGAAAAGCTGTGATCTAAAGAAAGCCATAGTCTCTTAGGATCAGTGAAGCGACCAGCGAGCAGCTAAAGAAAATTGAAGGGGATGGAATACAAGAGCCAGTGAACTTCATGGAAAAGCAAGGCACTAAGAAACCGCCATGGCAGAAGCGACCTGGAATACCAAAGAAAAGAAGTGGAAACACCACTGGCAGGCCGTTCAAGGAGGAACGTGAGTGCATTTACTGTGGAGGCCAGCATCAATTTAATAAGAACAAATGCCCAGCATTTGGCAAAACCTGCAGGAAGTGTGGGAAACCCAATCATTTCTCAACTGTGTGTTTTCAAAAGGAGAGCCTTCACTATGCACAAGAGGAGTCAGCCTCAGAAGATGAGTCAGTGTACTGCATTGAATCCGTGGGAGCATTGGATCACCAACAAAGAAAGCGGTTTTTTGCACCCCTTCGGTTCTTTGATGAAAATGGAGAAGCTCTGATTCAGTGTCAGCTGGACACTGGTGCTACATGTAACGTCATGTCCTTTGACAGGCTATGTGAAATTAAGCAAAGTGGAAAACCAGCCATGCAACCAACCACAGCAAAGCTTAGGCTCTATGATGAAAGCCTGGTACAATCTCTAGGAGAATGTGAATTAATTACAATGTAAATACCAGGACAAACAACATGTGCTAAACTTCAAGATTGTCCAGGGATCCCTACAACCCCTGTTGTCGGGTGAAACTTGTACTAGTATGGGACTTATTACAGTACACGTAGCAAACAGCGTCGACATGTCTCCAGCAACAGTACCAGAAGATATCATCATCAAATACAAGGATGTGTTTGAGGGTTTAGGATGCCTTCCCGGAGAATACCATTTAGAGGTCGACCCGAACATCACACCAGTGAAACACACTCCAAGAAGGGTTGCCATACCACTAAAAGCAGAGCTCAAGGCACATATTGAGGAATTAGAAAAGATGCAAGTCCTCAAAAAAGGTTACTGAACCGACAGACTGGATCAGCAGTGAAGTTGTCGTACGCAAAGGCAGCAAACTACGTTTATGCATTGACCCAAAGGACCTGAACAAAGCCCTAAAGCGGTCACACTATCCGATGCCAACGATCGAAGAAATACTACCCGAACTGTCTAAAGCCAAGGTCTTCAGCGTAGCAGACGCAAGAAATGGATTCTGGCAGGTGAAACTTGATGAGCCAAGTAGCTACCTAACTACATTTTGGACACCATTCGGGCAGTACCGCTGGTTGAGAATGCCATTCGGAATAGCAACAGCACCAGAAGAATATCAGCGCAGACAGCATGAAGTACTTGAGGGACTACCTGGCCTCTATGTCATAGCAGATGACATCCTTATCACGGGACAGGGGGAGACCCAGGAAGAGGCGTTGCAAGACCATGACCGCAACTTAATTGCATTATTGGAGAGAGCCAGAGAAGTCAACTTGAAGCTGAACCCAAAGAAGCTGAAACTCAGACTGGCGGAAGTCCCTTACATTGGGCACCTGTTAACACCAGACGGAGTAAAGCCTGACCCAGAAAAGGTCCATGCAGTCCAAGAGATGCCAAACCCAGATGGACGAACCAATGCAGAGAAAGTCAAAGCAGTACAACGGTTTCTTGGCTTTGTAAACTACCTAGCCAAATTTGTTCCCCATCTGGCTGACGAGTGCAAACCATTGCGACGACTGACTGACAAGGACGCAGACTGGGTCTGGGAGAAACACCACCAAGATGCATTTGATCGTGTCAAGCAGCTAGTAGCAGACTATCCTGTGTTACGCTATTACAATGTGAACCTACCAGTCACCATCCAGTGCGACAGCAGCGAAACTGGCATGGGCGCAGCCCTGCTCCAGGAGGGTCAGCCTGTGGCGTTTGCCTCGAGAACATTGACACCAACAGAGCGTGGTTATGCTCAGATTGAGAAAGAATGTTTGGCTATCGTGTTTTCTTGCGAAAGATTTAATCAATACATCTTTGGAAGGGAGTCCATCAGCGTACAGAGTGACCACAAACCCTTAGAAGTTATATTTACCAAACCACTGACAGCAGCCCCAAAGCGCCTTCAAGGCATGCTCCTTCGCCTACAGAAGTTTAACCTCAAGGTTGGTTACAAGAAAGGAGCTGAAATGTTCCTTGCTGATACACTATCTAGAGCACCACTGCCAAGTACTGCTCCCCCTACAAGTTGTATCAGACCGGAACATGAAGAAGTCTGTCGCCTCGACTTGGAAAACGTCAACGCAGCAGAATTCCTGAGAATCTCAAACGATGGTTTGGAGAACATCCAACGCCTTACTGAAGCAGACAACCAGCTACAACATCTCAAGATGACTGTCTTACAGGGATGGCCAGAGGCAAAGCAGCAAATTGAGCCACTGATTGCTGAGTATTGGACATACCGTGATGAAATCGGAGTCTGCAATGGCATGTTGTATAAAGGCGATCGAGTGATCATTCCAACTGCATTACGCAAAGAAATGATGAAGCGCATTCATGCAAGTCATCAAGGACAACAAGCTTGTCTTAGACGGGCCAAAGATGCTTTGTTTTGGCCTGGTATGAGCCACCAAATCAAGGAAGCTGTGAGTAACTGCAGCCTATGTGCAGAGTATCAACCAGCCCAGCCGAAGGAACCGTTGATAATTCCAGAGCTACCGACCCGGCCATGGAGTATAGTGGCCCAAGATCTATACAGCCTTGATGGTAGAAATTATCTGATAACAGTAGATGCCTTCAGTGGATACTGGGAAGTTGACGAGATGCTGCAAACCACATCTCCAGCAGTCATCCACAAGACCAAACAGCATTTCGCACGTTATGGTATACCAGACAGAGTGTACACAGACAATGGCCCACAATTTGACAGTGCTGAATACACAAGATTTGCCCACGACTGGCAGTTTGAGCACTACACATCATCACCATACCATGCACAGTCAAACGGGCTCGTTGAAGCTGCTGTGAAGACTGCTAAAACACTTCAGAAGAAGGCAGCGAAGGCTAATCAAGATCAGTGGCTGAGTTTTCTTGATTACAGAAATACACCCACGGAAGGGATGGATAGCAGCCCAGTGCAAAGACTGATGTCCAAGACTACACTGCCAGTAGCACAGCACCTCCTGAAGCCTGAGATACAGTCAGACGTTGAAAGAAAACTGACAAAAAAGCGAAGAAGGGCTAAGAAATACTTTGACCGAGGGTCCAAAGAACTTCCTGAACTGGAAATTGGTCAGCCCATCAGATTGATGCCATCTCCAAAGGACACAAGTAAAAAATGGAGGAGAGGGGTGTGCATTAAGAAGGTGGCCCCACGTTCCTACCTTGTAGAGGTCGGCGGGACGATATATAGAAGAAATCGCAAGTTTCTACGCAGTGCAAAGGATAGTGTCTCTGAACCTGTTCAAGCAAACCCTGCCGCACAGACACCCCAGCCTCAACTGGACCTCCCCGTTTTAACTGCTTCACCACCACGGACCGTGACTGACATACCAACGACTTGCCGCTGGCCTACAGCGGGCACAATACGGGCATCCCGAAGCCCTTACAGCAATAAGTCTAACAACACATATCGTAACAATTTGGTGGTCATTTGGTAGTCATTTGGTGGTTGCTGTGGTCACTTGCTAGTCATTTGGTAGTCGCAGTGGTCATTTGGTGGCCATTTGGTAGTTGTGGTGGTCATTTGGTAGTCACAGTGGTCACTGGGTAGTCATTTGGTGGTCATTTGGTAGTCACGGTGGTCACTAGCTTGGTAGTCATTTGGTAGTCAAGGTGGTCATTTGGTGGTCACTTGGTAGTTGCAGTGGTCACTTGGTAGTCATTCGGTGGTCATTTGGTAGTCGCGGTGTTCACTTGGTAGTCATTTGGTAGTCGCGGTGGTCATTTGTTGGTCATGTGGTAGTTGTGGTGGTCATTTGGTTGCCTTTTATTTGGTGGTTGCAGTGTTCACTTGGTAGTCATTTGGTAGTCATGGTGGTCACTTGGTGATCATTAACTGGTAGTCATCGTGGTCACTTGGTAGTCACTTGGTAGTCATTTGGTAGTCATGGTGGTCACTTGGTGGTCATTAACTGGTAGTCATGGTGGTCACTTGGTAGTCATTTGGTAGTCATGGTGGTCACTTGGTAGTCACTTGGTGGTCATTTGGTAGTCACTTGGTAGTCATGGTGGTCACTTGGTAGTCATGGTGGTCACTTGGTAGTCACTTGGTAGTCACTTGGTAGTTATGGTGATCACTTGGTCGTCACTTGGCAGTAATTTGGTAGTCACGGTGGTCACTCGGTAGTCATTTGGTAGTCGCGGTGGTCACTTGGTAGTCATTTGGTAGTCATGGTGGTCACTTGGTGGTCATTAACTGGTAGTCATGATGGTCACTTGGTAGTCACTTGGTAGTCATTTGGTAGTCACTTAATAATAATAATAATAATAATAATAATTTAATAATTTATATAGCGCTATTTCTAAAGTTCACAGCGCTTAACAATATGTATAAGTTAAAATTAAATTAAGATGAACAGATAAATGGAACTAATTAATTACATAATAAAAATCTAAAGTGATTAAAGTGAATAAGCAAGTTTGAATAAAAATGTTTTGAGATTCCTTTTAAAGGAATCAACGGAGGTGCTGAGCTTAACGTGTAAAGGAAGTGAATTCCAGAGCCTAGGCGCTGAGATTGAAAAGCACAGCTACCGCTACCACTTGGTGGTCATTTGGTAGTCACGGTGGTCACTCGGTAGTCATTTTGTAGTCGCGGTGGTCACTTGGTAGTCATTTGGTAGTCATTTGGTAGTCGCGGTGGTCACTTGGTAGTCATGGTGGTCACTTGGTGGTCATTAACTGGTAGTCATGGTGGTCACTTGGTAGGCATTTGGTACTCATGGTGGTCACTTGGTAGTCATTTGGTAGTCGCGGTGGTCACTTGGTAGTCATGGTGGTCACTTGGTAGTCATTTGGTAGTCACGGTGGTCACTCGGTTGTCATTTGGTAGTCGCAGTGGTCACTTGGTAGTCATTTGGTAGCCATGGTGGTCACTTGGTGGTCATTAACTGGTACTCATGGTGGTCACTTGGTAGTCATTTGGTAGTCATGGTGGTCACTTGGTAGTCACTTGGTGGTCATTTGGTAGTCACGGTAGTCACTTGGTAGTCATGGTGGTCACTTGGTAGTCATGGTGGTCACTTGGTAGTCACTTGGTAGTTATGGTGATCACTTGGTCGTTACTTGGCAGTCATTTGGTAGTCACGGTGGTCACTCGGTAGTCATTTGGTAGTCGCGGTGGTCACTTGGTAGTCATTTGGTAGTCGCGGTGGTCACTTGGTAGTCATGGTGGTCACTTGGTAGTCATTTGGTAGTCACGGTGGTCACTCGGTTGTCATTTGGTAGTCGCGGTGGTCACTTGGTAGTCATTTGGTAGTCATGGTGGTCACTTGGTGGTCATTAACTGGTAGTCATGGTGGTCACTTGGTAGTTACTTGGTAGTCATTTGGTAGTCATGGTGGTCACTTGGTAGTCACTTGGTGGTCATTTGGTAGTCGCGGTAGTCACTTGGTAGTCGTGGTGGTCACTTGGTAGTCATTTGGTAGTCACGGTGGTCACTCGGTTGTCATTTGGTAGTCGCGGTGGTCACTTGGTAGTCATTTGGTAGTCATGGTGGTCACTTGGTGATCATTAACTGGTAGTCATGGTGGTCACTTGGTAGTCACTTGGTAGTCATTTGGTAGTCATGGTGGTCACTTGGTGGTCATTAACTGGTAGTCATGGTGGTCACTTGGTAGTCATTTGGTAGTCATGGTGGTCACTTGGTGATCATTAACTTGGTAGTCATGGTGGTCACTTGGTAGTCACTTGGTAGTCATTTGGTAGTCATGGTGGTCATTTGGTGGTCATTAACTGGTAGTCATGGTGGTCACTTGGTAGGCATTTGGTACTCATGGTGGTCACTTGGTAGTCATTTGGTAGTCGCGGTGGTCACTTGGTAGTCATGGTGGTCACTTGGTAGTCATTTGGTAGTCACGGTGGTCACTCGGTTGTCATTTGGTAGTCGCAGTGGTCACTTGGTAGTCATTTGGTAGCCATGGTGGTCACTTGGTGGTCATTAACTGGTACTCATGGTGGTCACTTGGTAGTTATTTGGTAGTCATGTGGTCACTTGGTGGTCATTTGGTAGTCACGGTAGTCCACTTGGTAGTCATGGTGGTCACTTGGTAGTCATGGTGGTCACTTGGTAGTCACTTGGTAGTTATGGTGATCACTTGGTCGTTACTTGGCAGTCATTTAGTAGTCACGGTGGTCACTCGGTAGTCATTTGGTAGTCGCGGTGGTCACTTGGTAGTCATTTGGTAATCGCGGTGGTCACTTGGTAGTCATGGTGGTCACTTGGTAGTCATTTGGTAGTCACGGTGGTCACTCGGTTGTCATTTGGTAGTCGCGGTGGTCACTTGGTAGTCATTTGGTAGTCATGGTGGTCACTTGGTGGTCATTAACTGGTAGTCATGGTGGTCACTTGGTAGTTACTTGGTAGTCATTTGGTAGTCATGGTGGTCACTTGGTAGTCACTTGGTGGTCATTTGGTAGTCGCGGTAGTCACTTGGTAGTCCGTGGTGGTCACTTGGTAGTCACGGTGGTCACTCGGTTGTCATTTGGTAGTCGCGGTGGTCACTTGGTAGTCATTTGGTAGTCATGGTGGTCACTTGGTGGTCATTAACTGGTAGTCATGGTGGTCACTTGGTAGTCATTTGCTAGTCAAGGTGGTCACTGGGTAGTCACTTGGTGGTCATTTGGTAGTCGCGGTAGTCAATATTGGTAGTCATTTGGTGGTCATGGTGGTCACTTGGTAGTCACTTGTTAGTTATTTGGTAGTCACGGTGGTCACTTGGTAGTCATGGTGGTCACTTGGTCGTCACTTGGTAGTCATTTGGTAGTCACGGTGGTCACTCGGTAGTCATTTGGTAGTCGCGGTGGTCACTTGGTAGTCATTTGGTAGTCATGGTGGTCACTTGGTGGTCATTAACTGGTAGTCATGATAGTCACTTGGTAGTCACTTGGTAGTCATTTGGTAGTGACTTAATAATAATAATAATTTAATAATTTATATAGCACTATTTCTAAAGTTCACAGCGCTTTACAATATGTATAAGTTAAAATTAAATTAAGATGAACAGATAAATGGAACTAATTAATTACATAATAAAAAGCTAAAGTTATTAAAGTGAATAAGCGAGTTTGAATAAAAATGTTTTGAGATTCCTTTTAAAGGAATCAACGGAGGTGCTGAGCTTAACGTGTAAAGGAAGTGAATTCCAGAGCCTAGGCGCTGAGATTGAAAAAGCACAGCTACCGCTACCACTTGGTGGTCATTTGGTAGTCACGGTGGTCACTCGGTAGTCATTTTGTAGTCGCGGTGGTCACTTGGTAGTCATTTGGTAGTCATGTGGTAGTCGCGGTGGTCACTTGGTAGTCATGGTGGTCACTTGGTCATCACTTGGTAGTCATTTGGTAGTCATGGTGGTCACTTGGTGATCATTAACTAGTAGTCATGGTGGTCACTTGGTAGTCACTTGGTAGGCATTTGGTACTCATGGTGGTCACTTGGTAGTCATTTGGTAGTCGCGGTGGGTCACTTGGTAGTCATGGTGGTCACTTGGTAGTCATTTGGTAGTCACGGTGGTCACTCGGTTGTCATTTGGTAGTCGCAGTGGTCACTTGGTAGTCATTTGGTAGACATGGTGGTCACTTGGTGGTCATTAACTGGTAGTCATGGTGGTCACTTGGTAGTCATTTGGTAGTCATGGTGGTCACTTGGTAGTCACTTGGTGGTCATTTGGTAGTCACGGTAGTCACTTGGTAGTCATGGTGGTCACTTGGTAGTCATGGTGGTCACTTGGTAGTGACTTGGTAGTTATGGTGATCACTTGGTCGTTTACTTGGCAGTCATTTGGTAGTCACGGTGGTCACTCGGTAGTCATTTGGTAGTCGCGGTGGTCACTTGGTAGTCATTTGGTAGTCGCGGTGGTCACTTGGTAGTCCATGGTGGTCACTTGGTAGTCATTTGGTAGTCACGGTGGTCACTCGGTTGTCATTTGGTAGTCGCGGTGGTCACTTGGTAGTCATTTGGTAGTCATGGTGGTCACTTGGTGGTCATTAACTGGTAGTCATGGTGGTCACTTGGTAGTTACTTGGTAGTCATTTGGTAGTCATGGTGGTCACTTGGTAGTCACTTGGTGGTCATTTGGTAGTCGCGGTAGTCACTTGGTAGTCGTGGTGGTCACTTGGTAGTCATTTGGTAGTCACGGTGGTCACTCGGTTGTCATTTGGTAGTCGCGGTGGTCACTTGGTAGGCATTTGGTACTCATGGTGGTCATTTGGTAGTCGCGGTGGTCACTTGGTAGTCATGGTGGTCACTTGGTAGTCATGGTGGTCACTTGGTAGTCACTTGGTAGTTATGGTGATCACTTGGTCATTACTTGGCAGTCATTTTGGTAGTCACGGTGGTCACTCGGTAGTCATTTGTTAGTCGCGGTGGTCACTTGGTAGTCATTTGGTAGTCGCGGTGGTCACTTTGGTAGTCATGGTGGTCACTTGGTAGTCATTTGGTAGTCCACGGTGGTCACTCGGTTGTCATTTGGTAGTCGCGGTGGTCACTTGGTAGTCATTTGGTAGTCATGGTGGTCAGTTGGTGGTCATTAACTGGTAGTAATGGTGGTCACTTGGTAGTTACTTGGTAGTCCATTTGGTAGTCATGGTGGTCACTTGGTAGTCACTTGGTGGTCATTTGGTAGTCGCGGTAGTCACTTGGTAGTCGTGGTGGTCACTTGGTAGTCACGGTGGTCACTCGGTGTCATTTGGTAGTCGCGGTGGTCACTTGGTAGTCATTTGGTAGTCATGGTGGTCACTTGGTGGTCATTAACTTGTAAGTCATGGTGGTCACTTGGTAGTCATTTGCTAGTCAAGGTGGTCACTTGGTAGTCACTTGGTGGTCATTTGGT
>MU827383.1:0-77810 GCA_029204205.1 Desmophyllum pertusum
GCTATCGCCTCGTGCAACTCTTATGCTTCTCTCGTATTCTCTCATAACTCAATATACGCACGCTAAACCATGAACCAATTGCTAAGAAATGAATTAATTTTTAAGAAAAGAAACATTCATTCTGCTCAATTCTTTATTTCAAGATCTTTATTTAAAGTGCTACTACGATCAAATTGTTGATATTCATGTTTTTACATTTTCGTGTACAATATGACTTTCTTATATATCTTGCCAAATTTAAATCCATTACGAACATTAGAAGTAATTTTTTTTGGACTTTTATTTCCGAGAATTTATGGCCGCCATTACTTGACCTTGTTCCAAGGCTTGGTTGCGAATTAGAGAAAATGACGTCAGATACTCAAAAATACCTCACGGGTTGAAATTATAATAACAATAAGTATAGAAAATTGCATGAAGAGCAACAACAACTTTGGACTTTTCTTCGTGCAATTTTCTATACTTATTGTTATTATAATTTCAATCCGGAGGTATTTTTGAGTATCTGACGTCATTTTCTCTAATTCACAACCAAGCCTTGGAACAAGGTCAAGTAATGGCGGCCGTAAATTCTCGGAAATAAAAGTAAAATAAAAATGACTTCTAATGTTCGTAATGAATTGAAATTTAGCAAGATACATAAGAAAGTCATATTGTACACGAAAATGTAAAAAAAAGAATATCAACAATTTGATCGTAGTAGCACTTTAAACAAACATAAAACCATGTTAGCGTTCTAGAAAAAGTCTTGATTGCATTATGAATTACATCCCTTGAAATTAGAAAACGAATGGCCTGCCAGGATTACAATCCCGCCTCCTGCTCTGCAGACTGGCCCCTTGAAATCACTTTATAAGCAAAGAAAATATACAATATGACATCTACAACCAAACTATAATGTATTGGGTCTGAAACCAAATGACTTTGACCACACTCATTTTTCTTTGAAAAAATATTCTTGGTCCCAGCACTTATAGCTATCATTAAACCGCCGGTTATTTTTACATTTCGTTAGAAAAATCAGCGAAAAAAGATAACCACGTTTCGACCTCTCTGAGGTCATTTTCAAGTTCAAGTAAAATATAAAATTACCATATATATTTTCAAAAAATCATTGTTCAGTTGATAGAAAATTGTAGGCAAAAAGTTTAGCTATTTTTACCGTCGTTTTATTTATTCAGAGTCCCAGGGGCTAAAGGCTCCAGACCAGGCCTCTAAAGCGAATAAGTCAGATTTCCTACAGAAATCATATCACCATCATACCATCATATGCTTTAAGTACATTACGATACAGCTGGGTTCTAAGCAGCGAAAAGCTGGGACACCGAGTTCCACTTATATATAATTAAAACACTCAGGGCTCCAGGGACTCCTCCCGTTTTTGATATCTTGTTTAATTGTACAGCAAAACGAAATATCTAAATTAAATTTATATAGCTATAAAATTGTATCTAAAAATACTTTATTTATACACGTTCTTTATTGTGTTCCGTGCAAAACAGCTTATTTTCCGTTCACTCTGGAACACAAAAGGATTTCAGTCTAGTCCCTAGGCGTTCTCTTCCTCTGTTGAGCGAGAATTACGCGTAAGGGCCCGGCCTGGGAATGTGACGTCATGATGACATTTGCGCCAAATCGAGTGACCGGGAAGGGAATGCCTGGGTGCTATTCGCTGTTTAATTGTATGTATAATTAATTTAAAAAAATGCATTGCGTTGCATAATTCTAAATAAGAATAGATTGACAAGCTTAATTGACAACCACAACGTCAGCCAGGTTTGCTGACACAGCAACTTCATCTATTTCGAGCCTGTGATTCTTCCTTTTCTTTACAGCAAGTCAGCTATCAAAGGAAGATCACAGTCTACTAACGCATCGTAGAGATCTCCTACACTGGTTATGTGACCTTGGTTACAACTATGAGCCAAGACGGCGTCACATGGATTCAAAACACGCTTGTCGAGAAAACCGATCTCTGCTGGAGTCAAGCCCAGTCTTTCTGCAAAGAGCTTCCACTCGTCACGACCTGAAATTCGAAAAAAATATTCTACTTTAGCAAATAAAGTGACAATTTCTTCACTGTAATATGATTGCATGGTGCATAAACCTCGGTAATTTTCGTGAATTTGAATGCAAAGTTTGACCGACAATTGTGAAAGATAGAGCCTATATGATAAAACGTTGAACAAGCTTGTTCGCTTCATAGAGCTACATAGGATATTGATTGCTTGAAGTCTTACCACACAAGTGAAATGTTACGTTTTGTCTCTGGCGAAAAGGAATAGTCCTAACATCAAGGGCTTCAGGCAACAGAGGACCTAGGTGGAAAAGTAGCAAAATAACAGTGGAATAATAAGGAACGATTGCAAATAAACCTAGTAACTACTACACAGACAGAGATAAAATCTGGGTAAAGTAGCATGATGCGACTCTGGGTGTTATGCTGCTTGTCCATCCCAGACTGCCCCACCCCTCTCCCCATCTCACATACTTGCTAGGATACATATGCGCAAACGCTTTGAAAATACCCATTTACCTAGGTGTGAAGAAATAGGCAGTGCCGAGAACACAAAAGCGTTTTGTATATAAAAGTTATTGTAAAAAGCAAGAAAGGGCAATAAAATAAGGTATCCCCGACAATTCGCAGGAACCCATTTGTGAAGAAAGGCACAAAGAAGGTCAAGTATCTCGCCAAAGAAGGAAATACGACTGAACACTGGCTGGTCCCGAACTATATATCTTCCGTGAATATCTCCAAGAAAAACTAACAACGTACCTGTTGTACCAGCAGGTGCCATTTCCCTTAATTTTTCAACAACATCAAGCCTGTTTGTAGTTTTTTGCTTTCATACAAAGGCAGCGAATCCGCCGCTTGGTCTCTGGATCTGGCTGTTCCAGTGATGCTTGCTCCATTGGCAGACTTTCTTGTAGTCGAGCCACAACATCACTTGGATCGCACGTCTGCAATTGAAGAGCATCGAGCAGCCCACTGGGGAGGACAAGGGCTTGATCACCGTCTCCTGGATTATAACAAAATTAATTACCGAAGGCGAAGTGAATATTCTCGGTTTTCACTGTCACGCCATAAATAAAAAAAATCGAAACCGTTCAATGAATGAAGTCAAGGAATTGACATGTCATAGATAATAGATAAATAAGGAATCAGTCCAAGTCTCAGGTCGGTGCGGTATTCCGTACTCGAGTTATTTGTCAAAATGTTCCACACAAATTTATAGAGCTCAGTATGGAGACGCCATCTTGGTGACCCTCTGAGGGGCACCAACATGGCGGCCGGAAATAGGAAAAAAAACATCTGGAGTTCACTTTTGCCAGAAAGGAGGTTTGTTTTCTCTTGTGAACTTTTAAATAAACAGACAACAAAACTTCTCATGTGTTTGCGGCTAGGTTTTAATAGTAAATTGCTTTTATTGAAAGTAGAAAGTATTCTTTTCTTTAATTTTTCGTTTTCTATAACTGAAATATGCTATGCATTGAAAACGTTTTTCGAAGTAAATGAGCTTCAATCCCGGGGGGGGGGGGGGGGGGGGGGGTACTCCCTATAATGGACTATACGGGGAGGCTCCGCCCGAAAGGGGTCCTTTTTTAGGCTCGAGGTATGTGAAAGGGTAGGGATTTCACGAGTTGAAATATATGAAAGGGTAGGGATTTCATGAGTTGAAGTATATGAAAGGGTAGGGATTTCACGAGTAAATGATATTATTGTTTTGATTATCATCTGGTAATGCTTGATGATTTCTGGGGATATAAATTGTTCATTAAGCTCATTACAAGGGTATGGAAAAGGGATGCAGTGCTTCTACTGTAGGTATGTGAAAGGGGTACCATTTTCATAATTTCTATGGAAGGTATATGAAAGGGGTACCTTTTCTGTGAAAAATGGTATATGAAAGGGTAAGGGGTTGGACGTTGGACCTCTGGGCGGAGCCTCCCCGTATAAAACTTTTTTGAGTACCCCCCCCCCCCCCCCCCCAAAGTAACCAAGTAAATTTTGGAAGTAACCAAGTAAATTTTATTTTTACTGTAACATGAAAGCGAAAGTTTCCAATTTGACTAATTTGATAATTAGGCGGCCAGACTTTGGGTCACGTTCGTGTTCACGGCTAGATGAACAACAGACATTCTGGATTCTGTCACGCATTGCAATTATTGAACATTGCAAGTCTTCGCTTTCAGTGAATGACAACTCTTTTATAACGCTATGAACTGATGAAGAGTGGATTCATTTCGACGGTGAGGCATCTAGACGGAGTGGCGGCGTGAAGTTTTTGCGAAGTATGACGAATATCTTTCTTTCCAAGCATGAAAACTATTAACTTCACGGACAAATTCATGAACTCCGGTAGGTGCGTATACAGTTTTAATACATACCTCACTGCCGTAACCATGCAACTTTGAGTGAACAAAATTGTGATTGTTTTTTAAAAGATCTCAAGAAGGTGATAGCCTGCGAACCAAGACGTAGTCTAGTTCGTCGTCCGATGAGACGCTAATTTTCTTATTCAGTTTTCTTCTATAACGAGATCAACATTTTTCTGCCATGTTTATTTTTGCTCTTGCGTGTTCTAACGTGCCAATTCGCACGCTAAGCGTGTCAAGATTAGCACGCTAACTCAAACAAAACAAAACCTAGTGTGTCCTTCATTGTTCTACGAATTAAATATGCGCATAGAGCGTGTCCTTGGGCACACTAAGCGAGCTGTGTTAGCGTGTTGTGAGTATGCTATCACCTTTATCCCTGTTTTCCCGTGGAGGGTCACAATTGCAAGAATAAAGTTCATCTTTATCTGAATCACGGACAAGTTTATTTGGACTTTTAAACGATGGAGCTTTTCAACAATAGGAGCCATCTTGAATTTTTAGGAACTGATCAGGACTGGACTATGGAAAAAAGAAGTTTGGAACGCTTCTTATAGAACTGCATCACCATGTGCTAAATGTATTCGGATTTCAAGACCAATAAATGATAACATCACTTTGAAGGGTGGCATGTATTCACAAATATAGTCAACATATTAGCAGCCACTGTGGCCATGGGGAATCAGGCAGTTGTATGTTCATAATTCTTGTTTGACTTGCTTATCAATTTCCATCCGCAGCACTTGGTTTTCTGTTAGAATTTTCTTATCATTCATGAGTGGCTCATTGAAGCCTTTGATTATTAATTAGTCGTAACGTATCAAAAACGACCACTCAAGTGATTTATACTTTACAAGAAGTGGTTAAAAATCATACAAGCACGTATCATGGTGTAATATTCCTTTTAATTCATGGGTGATACGATATTTCAAGCTACGAAACAATCAATGATGTAATTCGCCATACTTAGCGCTTGTGATTAGCGTTGTTTTGAAACTAAGCGGGAGGGTTGGAGTGGCATTTTCGACTGTAGATTTGTACTAAACGAGCCATGCCAGGGTCGATGCAGATTTGGCCGTAATCAATTTATATTAGATCTTCCAAATAGACATAACACAGATGAAGCTTACCTTCCTTAAAAGGCAAAGCTCTTCCAATTCGTCCATCAGTGGCTTGCTGTTTTGAAAGAAAATAAACATTTGTATAACATATTACTGTCCCTTATTGCATTGTATTTTATCAGTAATTGTTCGAACGTTCTTGCATTTTATCATTTACGTTTTCGCATGCAATCCTCGTGGGGTTTAGAAAAAAGGGATCGTTGTAAACGGCTGTAAACATCTAGCTATGAAATAGTTTTTACTATAAAAAGTAAGAAAGTCTTATTCCTCTTAAAGAAACGTCTATTAAATAGCCTGACTCGTGTTTTGCAAGACATAGTGAACAATGGCTGGGTGTTTTTTCAGAGAATGTCGGTGTTTCCATTGTTGTGCTCGGTTCAGCGTATTTGCAACACGCAGCTATAAAATAAAATAGCCATTCTCGTGCGAAACTTTCTTATAAATCCAGTCATGCAAACGAGGCCCCTAGACGAACTTGACGGTGGATAATAATTCCTATTTTTCCAAATGTTTAACCAGAGAACGATTTTTACATTTTTATTAATAAATACTATTTCTGTTAACATGTAGTTTCCGTATCAGATTTTTTTGTTATCCTGAAGAGATTTCGAGAATTTAGAATCTCAAAGTTGATTTGATATGCGACCTTTGCACACCAAATAGGACGCTTAATTCTGTCTGCGCACGTATAGCCCGATGTTGAGTATCAGTGCTTCCAATCCACATCGAAAAAATTTGAAAATCACCTGCTAAGGAAGGCGTATCATAATTCACTGTATTTTACCTGTTTATCTACAAATTTGAACCAATGCCCAAAGAACTTGACTGGGACCCTGTAATCTCCAGCAACAGCAGACCTGGTGCATATGATTAGTCCTTGGCTGTGGCGCAGCTGAGATTCTGACCAGAAGTGTAGGCACTCCTCTTGCTTGCAACCACGTACATTATGACTGCGACAATGGTTAACAGACCCTTGTTTACAACAAACTGGACAGCAGACTGACATCTCATACGCCATGTTCTTTAACCAATGAAATTCCTTGCGCATACATTCAAGCATCAATCCCAATTGTCGGCACACGGTACGAGCAATGGTTACCTGGAAGGTGTCATAGCTGGTTTCCGAAGATAAATTCATCCCTGGCGGTACAATTGAGGCTACGTCAACGGCACAAACCTCTTTGTGGACAACAGCCTCGATGAAGGAGGAATGGCATAGAAGGATTATGGAACAGCCTTCAGCAGGGTGGGTGTAGAACCTTGCAAAACGTTGATGCAATTGAGGGTGTGATTGGCTGAGCCATTCCTTGGTGCACCACTGAAAGACCATCATCACCAGACGAGGGAATAAGCCTGGAGGCACTTGGCCAGATTTAAACTTCAAAAAAAGCGATGGAATCCCTGCAGATGTGATCAGCTGAGTGACGTCCTCCTTTGGAGGGAACTTCAACATGGATGGTACAAGATATTCACTGGGTGACTTGCTTTCAGCTGATGAAGGCCAGGGACACAACAAGCAGAATTTCTCCATCATGTTAATAAGGCTGCTACAGGTTTCTCGGTTGTCAAACAAGGGGCCCCATACATGTTGTAAGAGCTTTTCCTCCAAGATTCCCGTTGTCTCAAGCTTCAGCCACAGTTTGGCAAAATTTCGTTCCTTACTTTCATAAGGCGTAATTGTAATTATCTTCTTGAAAACATCTATCAACCATTGTGGATCCAAGATCACCATTTTGTTCAACTCTGGAGTGTCATCAAAATGAATTAAAATTCTCTGGTCATGTAAGAAGTCCAATAATGCCGTAAACTGTTCGTCACTAGAAATTCCACATACTTCAAGTGCAATCTTCCTGGCTTCATCAAGGGGAATCCACTTGTAGCCATCTTTAAGCATCGCTCTAACAGCCCTTTCGTACTTCAGCCACTTGATTGGAATATCTTCTTTCATTTGTGGCAGCTCCTTGGCAACATTTAGTACTTCCTTTCTCAGTCGGGTGACTCCTGGACATTCCTGTCCACTTCCTGACTTTGTGTTGTCCACAACAAAGACGTCAAGTAAATGTTTACCATGGAGGTTCGTCTGTAATGACCCAAACACCTCACGAGCTAGTGCTTTAGGTTGTGTGCTTTCATAAGGTTTGTCAGCGTGAGTGCAAACAAGGAAAACAGGGGGCAACCTCTCTGGTAACATCTCAGATGCAGATGTTTCTTG
Organism: Desmophyllum pertusum; assembly: GCA_029204205.1. Taxonomy (NCBI): domain Eukaryota; kingdom Metazoa; phylum Cnidaria; class Anthozoa; order Scleractinia; family Caryophylliidae; genus Desmophyllum; species Desmophyllum pertusum. The sequence continues at coordinate 7,711 of MU827383.1, forward strand.
AGGTTCTTCATCTTGTGACACCAAACTAGAAACGGAGGACATCCAAAAGTTTAGATAATCCATATTACTCCTTTCACAGAAAACATCTTTAATATTCTTGTAGAATCCATGCTTCACTTGGGGCTGACTGTTTCATCTGGATTCCGACTTAGGTTATAAACCAAGAAGTAAATTGCTCTTGTTGTGAGGAAGAGCGAGTGGGTGGTGTAATAAACTGATTGTCCACCAAAATCCCACAAAATCGAATAGATGTCTTCTTCATCTTCGCCATTGTCAACTACTTGAAGCAACTTCTCAATCAATGCTGCTATCTCTTCTGGCACTTCAGGCACTTTTGGAACGTCTGATACAGTACGAGGAGTGTCATGCGAGTCTTCAAGAGACCATGCACGTGATGGATTGGAAAATTCAGAAGACTGCTCCTGGGAAACTACAATTGATGGGCCTCCATCATCCACAGTCGCTTGACTTGACACAGCTTCTTTTTTTGTTCTTCCTTTAGGTTGCTCAAAATATACTGAGCTGTGCGCTGCTCATATGAAATCGGCAATGAATCTGAATCTGTTGCTTGGGCTTTCTCTCCTACTTTCCAAACCTCAGTTGACACTTTACAGTAGGAAGGATCCGTCTCGATCCCTGTAGTGCTAGTTTCCTCTGGATCAAATAGTTCTCCTTTCAATGATCTCTTTAAGCTGGTTTTTCCTGACTGCCCTTGTCCAATTAACATGATTGGCACTCTCTTTACATTGGTTTTTCCCTCCAAAAGGGCTTTCTGATAGGCTTGGACTGCCAAGGGTCCTCGAACAAAAATCTCCAGAGGAGCTGTACATGTATTGGTGAATTAAAAAAGTAATCAAATATTTTTTTCAAGCTATCCAACAAATAACTGCGAAGAACAAAATCATGTTTATCAAAGAAATACACTTAAAACGTTTAGAGAGAACGATATCGCCGCAGTTATAAAGAAACTAACGGCATTCAACTCATGATCATGACATTTTTGAAGCCAATTTATAACTACATAGGTCTCTTTTTCTTTAACTCTTTCACCGCAGTTTACATAGACTATGATTTATTTAATATAAACATTATCACACTTTAAATACTTAGTCGCTGATAAGGTTGAAGACCAGTAACTTTGACAGAGCATTTTTATATGTCCACACTAGAAATTCCGTAACTGGGATCGATGGCGAGACAATATTATCATAGATGACGGAAGAGCACAAGAACGACTCAAGCGTGTTTTGTGTTCGACATTTTCCTATTTAAATATAACCTCCTGCCTTTTGAATCAAGTTACTTGGAAAAAAATATTGACTCATGTTCAATAAATTATAAGTATGTTTTTCTATCAAAGGTGAAATCTATAACCGCCTTGTCATCAAACAACTACTCCCTTTTAGGCGGAATTTCAGTCCATAGCTGTACCATTTTGGAAATTATGTGTTCTCCTGATCCCCACTCCCTCTCAACACTTGCGAGAAAAGAGTAAATAAAAAGTCCTCGCACCTTTTCCATCTTTGTGTTCGTCACTGTCTTCTTGCTTCAGACCCTTCACACCATTCTCGTGTCTAGCAATAGAAAACATGGCGATCAATCAAGCAGAAGGGAGAGGGAGCTGGTTATTTAATGCTCTTAAAATAATAGTAAGATACTGACCCATCGGCTTGCCGCACTTGGCCTGAACAAATGCAGTCACATGCATTCACAAGTGGATAACACCGGTATTTACACTTTGTAAACACCGAGACATAATTAATTTGTAGGGCAAATGCTCTTTCATTAATATTACCGCTCTAGATTACCTAGCCTGAAATGTCAATCCACAAGGAGACGACTGACTTAAAGACTCTTGTGTTGTGATTGGTCTTGAAGTTCCGACTATTATTATAGTATTCCAAGGCTTGATTTTCACGCTGTAGGCAATTTGCAATACTGGTAGAATAAAAGAGACACCATTACCTGCTTTGGAGCTCGTCAAAAGTGCCAGAGGGAGTCTGAAATACAATTTTGAAATTACAATTTTGAATTAGCGCAAGCATTCCATTTCTTGAATTTTTGAAGCAACTGGGGGTAATACATACATGCATACATACACACATACTTAATTATCCGCTCCCCCCAAGTGGCTTAGCTTTTCAGAGTTAATTGAGCTAAGTTAAAAATGCAAAGTGATGCAGAGTGCACTGGTAACATATGATTATCATTGATGCAAAATAGACTCTAAATAAACCTCTGTTTATTTCATCTTTAATTTATATTCCATGCAATGCATTTGGTTGTGCTCGGTTTGTTGGAAGAAAACGACATCCAGTTTGTCATGATTTGTAGCACGTCGTCATCTATTATTTCAGTTGTAGGGTGCGAGGAAGGCACAGCACCACCATTTGCTCCTACGGAATAGCTAGCCTCAAGCCTCAATATCACTGCTTCTATTTGCGGTCTGAGGTCATCTGCAAATTGTATAGGATGGTTGGTGCCCATATCGACTAAAAATATGTTCCAGCTATTGTGGATTTCCTTGTAATTAAACAATAAACCATGTGGCACTGAATTTTTGCGGCAGTTTAATTTTTCGGATTATATTTTTTGTGTTTTGTGGAAACTTATTTGTGTGATTGGTAAACTCTGTTTTTTCCTTGCTGGGAATTAATTTTTGTGATTTTCAGCAAGTCGGGTATAATTGGAATTACATGTTCGTTCAATAGAAATACAGATAAAACCCTACTTCGTCATTGGGCGGTGACGTGAAGGTGATTCCTCAGAAATAAAAGTTGTCGAACGACTTTTTTTTAACTTGCCCTGAATGTTCCCTACCAAGCACTGTTTCGAAAAATACAATAAAAAAGATAGGTCACCGTGCTCCCAAAAGAGATATGATGGACCAATGTTACCCAATTTATGCCTGTACTGGTACTAATCACGCGCGTAGTTATTTAATCGGTTTACGTAACATTTCTCGGTAGCTAGAAGCAAAGTTTAAAGTAATACTTGAAAAAAACTTTATAAGTTCAAAGTCTGGACCATATGGAACAATTTAATATATAATTTGTGGAAAAAATCACACAAATCCAAACGAAATCGACTCAAAAAGTTCTCGGTGGCGTTGATTAGGCTGTCTGTTGCTCGGAGATATTAACTATTCAGCTACTCTGTAAATCCGAGGGTAAATAAACATGATATATGTATGATGTATGTATGTCTTCAAAGTCAGAGTGGAGTAAATTTTTGCGGCAAATATTTTGCGGAAACATTTTTTTCATTTAGAACCCGCAAAAATTTAGTGCCACACGGAAAACTAAACGAAGCAGTAAGTTTCGGACACTTGGCACCGAATTCCAAAAATGTTTGATTGCTACTTACATTCTGCTCTTAAGTAACTATTTGAGTAGAAGTTTCATGCAATCAGGGGACTTTGACTTTGTGCAGAAACACGACAACAGCAGCTTGAATTTTAAGCTTGTTCTATAAACTGCAAAGTTGAAACTGTCCGAGAAAAATTGCAAGTAATTGTTATCTGGAGCCAACGGGCAAACACATAACTATTGAATTCTTGGTTAACATAATGAATTCATAGATTCAACTGGAACTGGTGTCCTTTACATTCATTGACCATCCATGTCCAATACTCTCGAACTGATACGATCCGTGAATGTTATTGCACGACATGTACGATCCGTACGACCCGTACAGGTCGTCAGACAATGCTTTACGGATCTCGTTCTATAAGCGTGAGGCCACAAACACGCTACACACATTGTATATTCTTCGTTCTATAAGCGTGAGGCCACAAACACGCAACACACAATGTATATTCTTCGTTCTAAAGGCGTGAGGCCATTAAGCGTGTGGCCACAAACACGCAACAGACATTGTATATTCTTCGTTCTTTAAGCGTGAGGCCACAGACGCACTACACGGCCCCGGCGTATCTAATCGAACATCCGGAATTCGACCCCCTCTTTCAGCCAAGTCTCACTAACGATATGCAGTTCACCATCTGTACGATCCGTAAACCATTGTTTCACCACCCGTACGGATGGTACGGATCGTACGATCGGACAACCTGTTTCGACCCCCTCTTTCAGCCAAGTCTCACTAACGATATGCAGTTCGCCATCTGTACGATCGGTAAACCATTGTTTCACCACCCGTACGGATCGTACGGATCGTACGATCGGACAACCTGTTTCGACCCCCTCTTTCAGCCAAGTCTCACTAACGATATGCAGTTCACCATCTGTACGATCGGTAAACCATTGTTTCACCACCCGTACGGATCGTACGGATCGTACGATCGGACAACCTGTTTCGACCCCCTCTTTCAGCCAAGTCTCACTAACGATATGCAGTTCGCCATCTGTACGATCGGTAAACCATTGTTTCACCACCCGTACGGATCGTACGGATCGTACGATCGGACAACCTGTTTCGACCCCCTCTTTTAGCTAAGTCCCACTAATGACATGCAGTTCGCCATCTGTACGATCCGTAAACCATTGTTTCACCACCCGTACGGATCGTACGGATCGTAAGGGTACAGGTCGTGTGTATTGGACAACACTCTCATTGACCTGCAATTTTGTGTTTAAGTCATATTTGTTGAGCAACAAAATGTTCAACCATGAAATTCAACGTGTATGGGCCGCGTGGCACTCGTGATACATTATTTGAATCCTGCGGGATTGGAGCTCACGATCACTGTTGCTCTAACCAAATGAGCTACGAAACCAGTTGGGAATTTAGGTAGTGAATCACGGCAATTAAGATATACTAGTGAAATTCTAGTGAAGGTCTGGGTATGATACAAGACAAGATCGAGACAGAGATGACAGATTCACAAAAACTTACAAAAACTTAAAAGTCCTTTATAAATGTTTGTGGATCTCCATATCTGCCTCAATCTTGGACATTAATCTCATACCCAGATCTTCATGAGAATTTCAGTAGCTGTATATCTTCTTTGGTTAAAACCACATAGGAAATACAGTATTATAACAATTATGATCATTAATTTAAAAAAAGGATATTAAATAACTGGGCTTTTGATTCTTTACCTTATTAGTTCTAATTTGCTTGGCTTTGTCAGTCCCTTTCTTTTCACCATTGGCAGCTTTCTCCCCGTATTTCTGAGATCGTGTCTCCCCTGCAACAATCACAGAATGTCAAAGCGAATAGACTGCTACATTTACATGTCAATGCATGACTGAACAGAATGTCAAAGCAAATAAAGACTGCTATAAGGATTTAGGTTATTTGTGTTATCAAAAATATTGAACCTATGGGTTTAAATCAAATCTCATATTTCGTTATTTTAACCGCAGTTCACAGTATAATACATGACTGAACAGAATTCTTACTGTTCTTTAATAAAGTAATTTTTACCTTTTATTTCATTGTTGTAATTATACTTTAATTTGTAAAGCGCTTAGAACAGCAATGTATAAGCGCTATATAACTGAGTTAGTTATTATTATTACGTTTCATGCTTTCTTTTCAACTGCTTTAGTTGCTGCATTTATTGCGAATATTTCATTCTCATTCAGTATTGATAAAATAAACCTCTCATACCTCTTCTTGATACGTATTTCTCAGCAGGGTCGCAGCCGCCGGCTGGAATTCTCCCAGTGCATTTCGTATGACATTTAAAACCACAATCTAAAGTGAAATGAATTGCGAATATGACAAAACAGTTTCCAGAACGTTTTACACCAAAGCACAATATATCGTAAAATAACGAACACAAGTCCATTTCCAGAAGTAAATATAAGATTTGTGCATTTTGATTGGTCGCGAGTATGGTTGCTAAGCAATGACACATTTGTTATACCTGCAAGTAAACATGGCAGTCATTTGAAGTTTCAATGTGCGTAACTGTTGAGTTTGGTTTACATACATGTTTTGCAATAAGTTAAATTTTCTTGAACGCTAAACGATTTATCTAGCTTAGCCATGGTCAACACGATTTCATTCATACGTCAGAACATTCTCATCCCCAGAGGCCACGATCCTATTGGTCAGCACCAAGAATCGTGACCTCTTGCCGGTTCCAACACCGGAAGTCCGCGAATCTCGGACTTCCCGTCAAATCTGATTGGCTGAGAATACAGAACGAGTACTCTGTGCATGTTCAGCAAATTGGGTCCGGCTAGAGGTCACGATTCTTGGTGCTGACGAAAAGGATCGTGGCCTCTCGGGACAAGAATGACTTCAGAATCAAGTTTTTGAAATTTACTTCAGGCTTATTCACAAACACTGTATTCACCAATATTCACTGAACCTTCTGCAAATAATTGTTAAACATATTATAAAAGTTCTATTAAGCCCCCCCCCCCCCCCCCTCTCTCTCTCTCTCTCTCTAATACATGTATGCCCCCTCGCTTTAGGACTATATCATTATCCATCATATCCCTTATTTGTGGCTGAGAATGGACGCCTCCCGAGAACTCAAGCTCGATGCGGTTACATGTCGAAGGAAAAGTATCTCATTGGTGTGTGTGATACACAAGGGAATAACCGTTGTATTTCCTATGTCTAGGAGTCATTGTTTCGTTATATTTTCATTGTAGTGCACGTGCATTGTTTGGTCTTTTGTGTCGACTCTGTCACATTCATCACAAACTCCCGCGTGCAGCTCTGTGAGCGTGAAAAAAAAATTCCCAGGTGAAGGCAAGTTTTGGCTGACGTTGCTCTTAGCAACAGGTTGCCCTTCGCACCGTTGCCCAGCATCACTATTTCTTCAGTGCCACTTTTCCAGACCCACCTAATGACTTCACAAAAGATAATGATTATTTTGAGCTTATCAGCAAAAGTGGTTAGTCTTACCTAGGCATTTAACTCCTTCCTTAGCTAATTCCCTAATATTATTCTCACAAACGTTGCACACAGCTTTACGTCCTTTAAATCTACGTCTCTGTAATTCAACACAAACACCAAAAGTAAGTAAGTGAGTGAGCGAGCGAGCGAGTGAGTGAGTGAGTGAGTGAGCGAGCGAGCGAGCGAGCGAGTGAGCGAGCGAGCGAGTGAAGTAAGTAAGTAAGTAAGTAAGTAAGTAAGTAAGTAAGTAAGTAAGTAAGTAAGTAAGTAAGTAAGTAAGTAAGTAAGTAAGTAAGTAAGTAAGTAAGTAAGTAAGTAAGTAAGTAAGTAAGTAGTAAGTAAGTAAGTAAGTAAGTAAGTAAAGTAAGTAAGTAAGTAAGTATAGTGGCAATCCTACATTATATACAAGATAAGATAAAATAAAATAGAATAAAATAAAATATGAATATTAACTATGAGATATGTACGAGATAAAATACAAAATAAAATAAAATAAATATGAATAATATATAGCTAAATTACATTAGGTGGGGCCATGCCCTTGTAAACGCTTGTATATAACACAGCACTTTGCTAGCTTCGCCTGTTCGAAAATGGTATCCATTTAAGTTTATTGAACAGTTTGACAGAGGAGGCTTGACGGTCGGCATCTAGAATAATTCTTGCAGCCCTTTTCTGCCGCTTTAGAACACGGTTAAGGCAATATTTATCGCAGTTGGACCAAACCACGCTTACATAATCTATTACTGGCCTTATCATGGCATTGTAAAAAAGAAGTCGATGTTTCAAAGCTAAGCAATATGTATACGCTGTGATAACTGTTTACATGATTTGACGACATGAGGAATAAAATGTTAGTTCGTGGTCGACCTTTAGTCCCAAAAGCTTTGCACATCGAACATTTTCAAGTTGGTTTCCATTGACAGCAACAGCATGGTCGTGATCAATTCTGGTTGAAAGTCGCTTACCAGTAATGGTATTAGAACTTTAGTCTTGTTCTCATTAAGAGGAAGTTTGTTGGCTGTTGCCCATTGGACGACCTCATATACTGCTGTGTGAAGTCTCTGGTCCTTGAAACTGTTTGGTAAGTTATGGTTAGTTTTGGTCCGTCTATATTGTTAGTCAAATTCGTGGCCGCACCCATTTAAAGTATCTCTTGTCGGTTTTGTTGAACAGTCATGAATAAATAAAAACAATATGATAATTGTGTAGGGTGGGGTCGGTGGGGAGGTCAGTAATGGTGGACATCAACAAAAGCAATTCCCTCTCCACCTTACAATCGTTTTGCATGAAAAACAACTTTCATTCAGATTTACCTTGAAGTTGTGAGGCTTCACTTCACGAAGAGCATTCGTCTCCATCATTGCTGTTGGTTCTTCTTTACTTGATCTATATTGGTCCTTCTAGGCAAGCAAAATACTAAAATTAAAATAAATAAAGTGGTGGAAAAAATATTGTTTCCATTTAGCTCACCTTCCTTAATTTTTGGCCACTGACCATTTATTAATTTGTTCAGTGTTGAAATTCAGAAGCAGAATAAGCGGCCGACAAATAAAGCAAATAAATGATGTACATGTATTCTCGCAAGAATCCATCGCTATAGTATACTCCCGCTATCTTGAACACTTCAAGGAAAAACAAAATAGGTCCAAGATAGCGGCAGTTCGAATGGCGAGACTGATATTTTATACTTTTGGGACAAAACTGACACCACATAATTTACCACTACAGCCTATCAATATAGTAATTAAAATTGATTTTACAGTGGAACCTCGATATAACGATGTTCCCGGTATAACGATCAACATTTTACAGCCTGGCAAATGTTACAGTAAATGTATGGAGAAAACTCCCGATTTAACGATACTCGATATAACGATCATATTCCCAATATAACGATCACAATCTGGCAGCCCAAACGTAAAATTTACCCCGATATGACGATAAAATCAATCATCGCGCGATGAAAAAGGAGGCTTAACACTTGAAAAGATATGACAATACTAAAATCCTTTAGTTCTCATTGCATAAGGACTGTAACGTGTCTGTCAACAGCTTGTTACAATAGGGATTACAGTACATGAAACATCAATTATTAACAATACCCCGATATAACGATATTTTTGGCTCCTTTGCCGAAAAATCGTTATATTGGGAATTCGTTATTACGATCTCCCGATATAACGATCTAATTTGGTCAGTCCCTTGGCACATCGTTATATCGAGGTTCCACTGTAAAAAAGTTGGCAAATCCAAGGAAAAGAGGTTTCAGTTAGAGATGCGAAAATGTCAAGATGGCCGTACTTGTCAGGGGCCTCTCTGGGTTTCATTTGATGTTGCATGTCATTCCCGTTTCGATCCTTACGGCAGTCCAGAAGTTCAGCTAATTAAAAGCCCACAACGGTACGTAATTGTGATCAAAGAATTAGTATTCTCAAGGGGTACGTTTGGTTAACCTAAAAAAATCGTCAACGTTCACAACATTCCTATGACTCATACATCATTTCCTTTATTGAGGATTGATCAATTTTGAATAGGCTGACAGGTGCACTAAATCATACTAGTAATACGTGACTCGCAGGCCCGCGCGAAGCTTTTGTTGCCTAGTAACGGGCACGCCTGCGATTTGATCTGCAAGGTTTCCAAGAATAGCTGCAAGGTTTCTGAGAATCGCCGGACGAACGCCGTGTTTTTGCTGTGCCACAGGATTTTGGTTTCGATTGGAGTTCGCTCGTCTCTCGCTATCTGTAATAAATTGTAGCGCTCTTGTACTGTTTTCCCCACTTTTCCGTCCGAATGATCTGAAACCACCTCGCTTTTGTAGGTAAAATCTTCTTCGCAATATCGGATCGGCGAATTACTTTCAGACACAAGTCTTCGCGTCTACAATGAAAACTAAGCCATATGTTGATCGTACTTTGAGAAATTCCTGAGTCGTCTTTCCTTTTCCTGTTGTTGATAATGGATTTAATAAAGCCGGGTTTTTTTTCACAAATGACCCGTATATAAATTTGTTCGATAAACAAACTTGGAGTAAAAATTGTTATTCTTCAGCAGCCGTTCCTGTTTCTACATTTACGTGTACAAAGATTACGTCGAAGTCAATGTTATTAAGCAAAAAAAAGGGGTTAAAAAAAAGAACGGCCTGGATTTGAACCGAAAAAAAAAAAAGAAAAGAAGGACCATGTAGGATTTGAACTCTCGCCCTCAATCCCGAAGATCAGATTTAAAAGCCATTAGGCCACGAGCGTGCCGTGTGACGTCATGTCATCCCCCAACACCACAAACAAACAAACATTTATGACCGTAAAGGCCACACGAGAATTGCTCTGGCGTGAGCCGGCTTGGGGGACAGAATTATAAACCCCGCTACGCGAGGAATTAAAAAAATAGGTCTGCGATGCAAACGCAATGGCTACTGCGTTTTTTACTCGGGAGAATGCGTGTAGCGCATAAGCCGAGTACACGGAATGGATCAAAACCCAGTGTCAAGTCACTCCGAGTATTAGGTGGATTATCGGAAATGGCGTGAACATAAACATTACTATAACGTACATGTAAAATTCAGGATAATGCAATGGAAGATTTACGCTAAGCTTCTAGTAAACCCAACGAATTCGAAGGGAAGACGAACTTGTTCAGTTACAAGGCTGTATTTAGGCTTCTTCGTCATATTTGTTGGAACAGTTTGAACGAACACACGAGTACATTTTGCCATTTTACAACATTGAAAGGGGGGAAGAGGGCGTATATATAGCCAAGTATTCAGCAATTGTTATGCTCATTTTTAATGTGTTTCAACTAAATGTGATGGGGGTTGTCTGAGTTTGCAAGTGAACTGAAATGCTCCTAAATTATAATGGAATTAACTAATTTTGACCAATATACATCAGTTGTTCGTCAAATTAAATGCTGATACTAGGTTGTTGTCTAATTTCATGACGTTATTTTCCACTTTCAACTTCAAGGAAAAATCAGATTTTAAGCATTTTCACTTCAACACTCAATGACGTATATCTCAGCCAACGTGTCGTGAGATGCGTCAATGTTTCAGCGATATAATGCCTTTCTTGGTAAATTGTACTTTTAAATAGTTGAAACAGCATCTTTGTGACCAATGAACATTTTAACAACAAGTTTCAGGCTAAGTAGTCACGCTTTACACGGTTTACCATGTGCTATGATGTGTTGTGACGTCACAGCTACATTTTGAAACTCAGCACACACATTTACATAGGCCTACATATTTTATCAAGTTGAGAGGATTGGTAAATAAAATAATAATGAATACATGAATCGTTACCTGGTTTTCTTCAGTTTTCTTTTGTATTCTCTTGCGCGAACTTATAGGAAAGACCGCCACTTACGTTTTCTGTGCCAGCATTAATCTCGCACCCAGACCTTCTCGCTTTCCGGAAAATGTTTTTTTCTATGTATATATATATTCTTAACAAGGGAGGCAGCTTCGAGCGCAAAACACTTGGACCACAATCCGAAACTCGCTTGAATCACAACTTTCCTTTGCATTCATACAACAAGACAAACAAGATGTGAAGTCGATAGATTGACTGGGTACAACCTGGCCGAATTTTTCTTCGATTAGGTTCGCCACAGTCGGAGAATTTGAACATCGTTTCCACAAAACCTTTTACCAGTACAATTTTATTTTATATTTTTATCAACAAAGACATTTTTGTTTTCTTTACAAAGAAACCGCAATTATGGTAATTAATGGTATGTTCTTATCTTTTGTCAACACATGTCACTGTTGTTTTGAACCTACGACCAACACTACAAGTCTAAGGGGGTGATTACATGGCGAATTTCAGCCCGGGCTGAAATTTCAGCCCGGTTAAGGGGGCTGAGATTTCAGCCCGGCTTCCGAATCAAATACTCTTCAAATGAAGTTAGCGATTACATGGACAAGGTTTTAGCCCGGGCTAAAATTCAGCCCGGCTGAAAATTCCAGCCCGGTTTGAGAAACCGGGCTGGAATTTTCATCCCGGCCAAACGGGCTGAAAAAACCCATGTAATCGGAATGGCATTTCAGCCCGGGCTGAAAAGTGAACTTGGGTATGCGCAGAGATTGTGTTTTGGTTAAATGGTAGAATGCCCGGCAACGTATTTGCATGTCATTGAATGAGAATGGTCCTTTTGTTTTTATACACACGTGCAGCCGGTATGGTATGTAAATAAGTTGCCGGTTATTGTAAAATCGCTCCTGTGTTTTTAGACAAGATGGCAACAGCAAAGGAAAGAAGGTTCCAGTGGAATACCCGGTAACTTATTTGCATGACATTGAATGAGAATGGATCCTTTTGGGGTTTTTTATGCCGATATGTAAATAAGTTACAGGTTATTCAAATCGCCCCCCTGATTCTGTGATGACTCTTCCCGCACAATTTCAAATTTGGTGTCCGGGCTGAAATTTCAGCCCGGGCCGAACTTCGTCATGTAATCGCAACAAAATTCCAGCCCCCTAACCGGGCTGAGATTTCAGCCCGTCAGCCCGGGCTGAAATTCGCCATGTAATCACCCCCCAAAAAAGAAGTTACTATTGAGAACTGCAACTGCGTTTTCATATTCAATGAATGCGAATTGACCACTGAAAGCTAACAAAGATTAGGTCAAAGATAATTGTTTCTACTTATCAATGACAAAGACTTGACAATCCTTATTGTACCACCTAAAATCTCTTTTATGTCATTTTGGCAGCCATTATATCCTTAGTGGTGTTGTTAGTGTTGACTGTTTTGACAATTATTATGGTCCAAAAATAGTGACTGCCTGGAGTCATCTTACATGTATATAGTGTCCAGAAATAGACCCATTTAGCTTTGTTTGTTTGGGGCAACAAACAAACCAAGCTAAATGGGTCTGTTGTATCCAGTAACTGTGGTGTTTCTAGCCTGTTCCAGGCATTTGGATAGTGGAGCGACACGAAAAGACGAAGGCTGTATTTAGGCTACAAGCGTCTTTATTTGGAACAGTTTGAACGAACATACAAGTACATTTTGCCATTTTACAACATTGAAAGGGGGGAAGAGGGTAAGGGTGTAGCCAAGTATTCAGCAGATGTTATGCTCAATCCCCACGCCTATTATTCACTCGCGACTCTTCGCACTTCGCTCGTCTTTTCGCGTCGTTCCCCCACTATCCGAACGCCTGGAACAGGCTATGGTGTTTCAAACTAACAAGAAAACCGATCAAATAATTAATTAAACAAATAATAACTTCCTTACCTGTGAATATTGTTTACTCATTGTAGACTCTTCAGCCATACGAAAATCGGAAACACTAAAAATATAAAGAAACTAATGTTGGTCTTTTCTTAATAATACAGTTGAACCTATATAATATGGACACAGAAGGGACAGAGCAAAGTGACCATATTAGAGAGTTGTCCGTATTATAAAGAGGTCATGAATATGACATCACTTTAAAGGATCCATTGACGATAAGAAATCGCGATGATAAATGGCGAACATGTCGATAAACTGATTGAAAACAAAAGTTACTTTTATTGTATGGACAATGGGACAATAAATTAACTTTGATCTGTAAGCTTCTGTAACCACAAACAGGAAATTGTATTAAACACAAACTGTAATCACTGGAGTGTCCATAATAAAGCGGTTAAGTTTATATGAATTTGCTCTCTGGGGCCGAGATTTAGTGTCCGTTGTCCGTATTAGAGAGGGTCCGTATTATAGAGGTTTTCTTAAATAGAGAATATGATAAGCATTTTACCGGGACAAAGGGAACTGTCCGTAATAGAGAGGTGTTCATAAGGAGAGGTTCGATGCGCAATGGCAATGATCTGAAATTAAGCTGATAAATATATTGCTGCGCATGCTGGCAATGCACAGACGGCATGGACCCTCTTTTCCGACAGTGTATTGCATTGCGTGACCTGAGAACATTATTGCATTGTGTGACAGAGAGATGGCCAGCACTGGACTATCTACATGTTTATTTATTTATTTATTTTGTTTTTATTTACTTAATTCGCCAATGGCGGGTAAACAGACAATAGGACATGGTGTCCCTTGCTAGGCCTATCTACCCAGCCCAGCCCCACAAGAAAAAAGAAACCCAAACCCAACCCACCACTAAGTTATATATATTAACAAAGACTAATTATAATGCTAACAAAAGCATGCCTGCATGGGATTAATGCGGTGGCATTCAGGGCAGACAATTTTGTAAGTGCGTATGTTGTCTGGGTGAAAAACTTTAAATAAACGAGAAAAATGAAACATGTACATGTAAAACCCAGTTTTAAAAAAACAAATAGTGATTGGCACTGATAAGTTCTATACAAAATAATTCCTTTAAAGCATTCTTAATCCCCTTGCTACTGGAAAATACTAGTTACAAAACAGAAACCATTTTCAATAAAAATTATTTGGATAGAGAGACAGACATACAATTCTCAAACTCATTAATTATTCATGATGTTATTAGCCAACCAGAGCTCTCTATTCTAGTCAGGTGGATGAGTTTAGAAACCCAATGAAACACGTCAGTTGAAACCCACGTGTTTCAACTCAGTTGAAAGTAAGTGGTTGCCCATCACTCGACCGGACGCAACGAAAATGTGGTTTGTTTGTCAAGCTCTACTTAATGTATGCAGGCAAAAAGTAGTGAAAAGCACAAATGAATGTTACCAAAGCTTTCTAGCACAACTAATGTAATGTAGAACAAATGTAATCAATACCAATTCAGTGGCCAATCTGAATAGGTGTAATGCTCATTAAAGGGAAAATGTATTATGTCATTTTCTTTGTTGCAGAAGTAATTTCAGAAACTTGTGCTTCGTGTTTCATTGGGTTTCCAAACACTCGAAAACAATAAAAGCACTTGTTGGCCTGCGGCCTCATGCTTTCATCTGTTTTCTGGTGTTTCAGTGGAAACCCAATGAAACACTCGCACTCGTTTTTAAAATATTACGTGAAAGTCTAATAATGCGAAATGAAGTAGAAACTTACTTTCACTAAACACAATAATACATTTGTTGTATCCACAGGTACATACATGTCCTTGGAATCTTAGCATGCATATTAAAATAATAATTGGAGCACTGCTGGGACAAGTGCATTAAATCTGACAATAATTGTATGATAGCGAACTATTTTCACCGGTCTCACCTGCACTTCTATAATGAGAATGGGAGCCCTGGCAGATGCCCTCAGCAGCAAAGGGATAATGAAATCAAAAGGCGCTTTCAGCCATCTCGTGTAACAAAGTGTTGCTATTTATGGTCAAATTAATTTGTTTTTATACTTTGAAATTAGAAGTAAATAATTTGTTTTTGTTAAATAATGTTTTTTTCTTATACATAGTTGTTTTTAGCAGCATTAAAATACATTACTTAAACTTGTCACAGCAATGCAATGGACTGTTCATTTAGAGACAACAGACTGTGTACTTACAGGAGTTTGCTTTACTCCCTCAAATTAAACTGGAAACTGGGTTCAAGGAGATGTGTGAGAAGAAAAGTGCAGACTAAATAATATCGTGATGGATAATAGAACAACAATCGAAGACTGCAGCCTGTCCAAAACATTGCTTTTCTTACAACAGTAAATAACCGAGAACTGCTTACATTAAAAGTTAAGATTATACACAACTATATGGAGTTAATAAAATAAGCACCCATAACGAATTGAAAAGAAATATGGAAGGTAATCTTAGCGACACTAATAGCTTTAAATTCTTCGAACTTTCAAACCACTATAAAATATCACGCTTACACATCAGCGGTCTCAAAATTGGCAACCTTACTAATTTTATCATGCTCTTTCTATTTCTGGCAACCATTTTGTACTACCACCTATTTTTATGATTGACATGGTCACGTGACCGTATTATGCAGAGGGGCTATTAACATCCTGTCACGCAAAAATTATAATGGTCACCTGCCTAACCCATGGGGGTGGTTTTGGAGAAAGGGGAGGGTGGAGAATTGTATACCTGGCTCGTTTTTGGACACTCAAATTGGCGTAGAAATTTTCGTAGAGCGCTACGCCTCTACGTTTTTACCTCGTAAGTTCATCATTTCTGTGCTTGCTCGAAGCAATGAGGCACTTTTAAAGAAAATACCGCCAATATTACTCTTCACAATCATTCCACTAATTTGAAAGTTGTTGCTATGGTTACCTTCATCAATTGCCCAAAGTAATGTGGCTGTGGCTATTGCCATCTATTAGTAGTAACGTTATCTACATTATAAACTGTACGCTTCTACAGCTCTACGTTTCAGTAATGACTCGGCATCCACATTATAAAATGTACGCTTCTACGGCTCTACGTTTCAGTAATGACTTCATCCACATTATAAACTGTACGCTTCTACGGCTCTACGTTTCAGTAATGGCGTTATCTGCATTATGAACTGTACGCTTCTACAGCTCTACGTTTCAGTAATGACTCGGCATCCACATTATAAAATGTACGCTTCTACGGCTCTACGTTTTAGTAGTAACGTTATCTACATTATAAACTGTACGCTTCTACGGCTCTACATATACGTTTCAGTAATGGCGTTATCTGCATTATATACTGTACGCTTCTACGTCTCCACATTTCCGTAATAACGTTATCTACATTACAAAATGTATGCTTCTACGGTTCTGCGTTTTAGTTATAACGTTATCTGCATTATAAACTCCACACTTCTACGTCTCTACATTTTTGTAATAACGACGGTTATCTACATTATAAACTGTACGCTTCTACGGCTCTACGTTTTAGTAATAACGTTATCTACATGATAAAATGTACGCTTCTACGACTCTACGTTTTAGTAATAACGTTATCTGCATTATAAAATGTACGCTTCTACGGCTCTACGTTTTAGTAATAACGTTATCTGTATGATAAAATGTACGCTTCTACGACTCTACGTTTTAGTAATAACGTTATCTACATGATAAAATGTACGCTTCTACGACTCTACGTTTTAGTAATAACGTTATCTGCATTATAAAATGTACGCTTCTACGGCTCTACGTTTTAGTAATAACGTTACCTACATGATAAAATGTACGCTTCTACGACTCTACGTTTTAGTAATAACGTTATCTGCATTATAAAATGTACGCTTCTACGGCTTAAAATAAAACAAAAAGTTTCTCGATACACCCGAAGAGTTTTCTTAAAGCGTGCATCAGAATACGTACTTTCTGCCACCAGCCAGTATTTCAGCTTAAATCAAATGTCGAATTTAATAATTTGAGTCAACCCAAATAGGTATTAAATTCGGCACATGTGAAATGCGACGTTTAAACCGGGCCTAAGTTTTAGTAACAATGTTGTCTGCATTATACTAGGAATAGTTCTCACTACAGCTGCCCCCGCTGTAGACTGAACAAGCTGTGAATCTGATTCAGCAACTTTTAATATCCCATTTGTTCGTCTGATTTGAGATCTCTTTACTAGTAATTTGTTTGTTGAACAAGTGAAAATATAAATGCTTGTGATCTTGGAAGATATTGTTGTTGTGCGGGTCTCAGCTCTTTTCCTACAGAACTTCATCGTGGAATACGAGCATTCTCTTTTTCTGTTTTCATTTAGCCTGCGTAGCAGGCGTAGAAAGGGAAGGGATGAGAGAGTTCGAGCGCGAGCGCAAAAAGCGAGGAGAGCGCGCGCAAGAAACCGGCGTATCAATGGCGTATATATCAAAGGTTTCTGCTCTGCGATCCGTTGTCAAATCGATGTCACCGAACTTCAGGGTCCAATGTATCAATGGAAAAAACTTACCGACAAGTACAAAAAACGATCCGCGTTTATCTATCATTCCCTTATTGTAGTACAGGTAAACCACGGCAAACGGACGATTCCAAAACGGTTTAATTACAAACGATTTTACATGGTTAGTTCACGACCCGAGCGTCAACAACATATCGAAAAACTCACTAGCACCGCGTGCTCGACTAAACTTAAACTCATCTGTCAATCCAAAGGGAAACTCTGATTCGTTCTCGAAATAGAAATGATTACATCATGCATGTCCTTGTGTGACGCGTTACAGAGCGTGATTGTCTTTTGTCCATTTCCCCCTCCCCACACTGGGAGGTAAATAACAGTGTGATTTCTCAAAACTTCAAAAAACTAATACGAAAAACGAAACAAGTTCATATCAATGTTCATTATCTGTTCAATGTTCTAGTCCCCCTGCAAAGGGACAAGCTTGTGGATGGGTCTCACTACAGTTCTCGTCCCGCACTGGATCTTGGCAACTCTGGTGTTCCCATCTCTTCCTGGGTAGGTCTCAGTGATGCGTCCTAGAGGCCATCGTCCTCTGGGTAGATTGGGCTCCAAAACGAGCACTATGTCGCCTTCCTTTAAATTTTTAACCACTTCTGTCCACTTGGGCCTTGTGCTTAACAACGGAAGGTACTCTCGTAGCCATCTCTTCCAAACTTGAGAAATTATCTCCTGAACTTTCCGCCAACGCTTGCGTGGGCTAAATTCTGTGGTATCAACGGTTTCAGGTGCGAATTGGCCGCCCAACTCTCCGTGTAGGAAATGACTTGGAGTAAGCGGTACAACATCTCGTGGATCAGCTGACTGATAGGTAAGAGGTCGAGAGTTAAGCAGGCTTTCAACCCCAGTAACAGTAGTGATTAGCTCCTCATCGGTTGCGTCACTGGTTCCAAGTACTCCATAGATAGCCTTCTTAGCGGATTTAATCATGGCCTCATGGATACCACCGAAGTGTGGTGCCCCAGGTGGATTGAAATTCCATTTTACACCTCGATAAGCCGTGTTCTGCTTAATCTTGTCCTGGTCCAACTTACTGACGAGTTCCTTCAGTTCGTTCACAGCTCCCACAAAATTTGTTCCGTTGTCACTGACCATCTCCTTTGGTACACCTCTTCTGCTAGTAAATTGTGTGAAGGCATTTAAGAAGCTGTCTGTGTCCAGACCGAATGCTACTTCTAAATGAACTGCGCGGGTTGACAAACAGGTGAACAAGCATAGCCACCTTTTCTGACGGCGCACGCCTCGTCCTTGTACAGTAGTAAAGGGCCCAGCGTAATCCACTGCTGTTTGGTCGAAGGGGCGAAAGGTAAACCTTAGACGGATCTTCGGAAGCGGAGCCATGATCTGTGTAGAAGTCTTGTTCCTCCTTCGCTTGCATGTGTTACATTCTCCCTCCCATTCTCGAATCTCTTCACGGGCTGCAATAATCCAGTATTTGGCGCTGACTTGAGACAACACAAAATTAGTGCCTGCTGAATGGTTGGCCTGTTCATGGTAATGCTTGACAATACGTTTTGTAACCCAGTGTCCTCGAGGAAGTACCATGGGAAATCGCACATCATATGGCAGGTACTCGGCAAATTGTAGTCTTCCATTTGAACGGATGCACCCATCTTCATCGAGCATTGGGTTCAGCTTGATGAGCGGGCTCTTCTGTGGTACTGGCTTCCCGGAAGTTAATGCCTTGTACTCATCATGGAAAGCTTCACGCTGACACGACCGCACCACCTCGTCCTCGGCCTCTCTGATCTCATGCGGTAACAACACCTTACTCGTCTGCTTTTCACCTTTCTTTGACATGTTGTGGAGAGCCCTCCTCACTCTTGCATGGACACGGACTAATCGACTCCAACTTGAAAAACGTTTTGGGTCCAATCTCCAGTCTGCGCTGTTGGCTGCCTGACATGGCCTGACAACATTCTGAGGTTGGTTAGTCTGCAATGTTGCATAAGTGGTAATTTCTCCTTCCTGTTTCCTCACTGTTTTCACCTCAGGCATGACTTTTGGGCGGTCGGCTAGCTGCATCTTCGGCCACTCACTCTTTTCCTTAGTTAGTCATTCAGGACCATTCCGCCATAGAGGGGACTCGGCCAGTTCGGACGGGCCGATTCCTCTGGAGCACAAATCTGCAGGATTTTGGTCGGTGGGAACACGCTGCCATTGAGCTGGTTCCGTGCTGATTTGTATTTCGCCAATGCGGTTTGCGACAAAGGGGCGGAAATCTCTCCCCCTTCCACGTATCCACCATAGTACGTCTGTGCTGTCAGTGTAGAGGGTTGCAGCCTCCATTGGTACTTCTAGTACTCTTGACACGGACTGGGTTAACCTCAACCCCACAATAGCTCCCATTAATTCCAGCCTAGGTATAGTCATAGGGGTCAGTGGTGCAACTTTGCTCTTCGAGGCTATCAGTCGACTGGTTACCAAACCATCTTCATACTCGCATCGTAGGTATGATACAGCTCCGTACGCTAGCTGTGAGGCATCAACAAAGGTCACCACTTCCTTGGATTTTCACGGGCTGCTGACTTTCTTGAGAGCTAACTTCTGTTCTTCTGTACACACAATTATGTCATTCAGTTCAGTCCCATAACTCTCAATCTCCCAAAACCGCTTTAGTGTTTGATCCAATTCACAACAACCTCCAGTTTCGCAAATCGGCCCTGCTTCCCTCGTTAGCAATGTTCGAACGGTGTGTGTTCTTGTTCTGGACTCTACTCTACCATCTGGACACCCAATACAAGTCCACCCGAGTGGACCCAAACGAGCAACCGGTTCTCCCACCTTTTCACGGACATCAACAAAAGAGTAATGCAAGTCGGGATTATCCACTCCTATCAACAAGTCCACCAATCCATCCTTTGTTGGCGATGGGAAGTCACACTCGGCAAGGTGAGGCCACTTTTCTCGGCTTTCCTTCCAATCTTCCGGTTTGTAGCCTCCAGTCACACTGCGGGGACAAGTCTTCACCTCAATCTCCTTGGCAAACTGACCATTAACACTTTCAATCTCAATTGTCAACGGCATGGTTTGAAAAGTCTCTAGAGTTATTCAGCACATGGACTTTGACGGTGTGGTAGGGCTCCTTTAACCCAAGAGCTCCGGCTACTTCTTCATTCAAAAATGACTCGTTCGAGGCATCGTCCAGGATCGCATTCACTTTGATTTTCTTTCCTTGTGCCTTTACCCATACTGGAATGGTACGCAGAGAGTAGGCTTCATTTAAGCGTCTTGAGTCGCATGTCGTCATAGCTCGTGCTGCGGGACCGCCTTCTCCCTCCTGTGATGCCGCGGGACTGACTACCCCCTCCCGTGGAGTAAGTGAGGGGTAAGTGTTGTCTACAACTAACTGCACAGCTGCCAGGCGTTGGTTAGTGACAGGCAAACCTTCATGTAGGAGACGGTGATGATTCGCTCGGCAACCATCGATTTGACACGTTTGCGACTTCATGCAGACTCTACCCTGGTGATCAGCAGCCAAACACCGAAAGCACAACCGTTTATCCTTCGCTAACTGCCACCGGTTGTCATAGCTCTTTTCTTGAAACTCTTTACATGACCATACTCCATGGTACGGGGAGCCACAACAAGCACAGGGTGGCTTGCGGTTTGATTGGTTTTGCCACTCAGGTTGTCTCTTGCTTCGGTATGACGGGTCTGACCCTATGTGGAAATTTCGAAACTTGCCTCTGATGGGATACTTGCTTGTTCCCTGACCACCATCTGTTTTTTCTTTTCCCACTAGGCCATATGACATCTCCATTGCTTCCACTCGAATTCGTACCTCCTCTTTGAGCCAGTCCTTTAAACTCAACACGGATCGTTCACGGCTCTGTTCTTGAAACCAACGACTGTACCTTTCCACCTGGTTTTCTGCAAGTTTCTTGACCAACAAGCTATGCAAGGTTCCTTCACCAAGCTCTCCTTTGCATCCCTCGGCTTGTAGTTTTACCACAGTTATCCTAACCAGATCTGCAAACTTTTCAAAACCTTGAACATCGCCACTCCGCAGTTGCGCCATTTTTTCCAGCTCGTCCATGTAAGCTCTCAGCTGACGCCGCTGACCCCCGAATTTGGATTGCAAAATCTCTTTCGCTTCTTCGTACTCTGGTTCGGAAACTCCAAGCCCTCTAATAGATTCATGTGCGGTTCCAAACAAACATTGACGCAATCTCGCCATCTTCAGATTAACTGGTTCGTTGGACTGATCCACCAAACTCTCAAATAGCCCCCAGAATTCCTCAAATCTTGTCTTGTCTCCACCATACGAAGGCACTTTTAAAGGTTTCAGGCGATTTTTCAATGGCGAATTCTCAGAAGCCCCTGCTTCGCTTTGTTGAACGCTTTGGGCTGCCGGCAAAGATGAACCTGAATTAAGCTGTCCTTCCAAAACGGTTGACGGTGATGAATGTGCGACGTGGTTCTCTTGTGAAACACTCGTCGTCGCGGCAGAAATTTGAACATGTGATTTCACGGCCTCGTGGGCTTTCTCGATTGCGGATTGAATTTCCGATTCGAGCGACTGTGCTTCTTCCATAGCCGCCTTTTGATTCGTAACTTCTCCTCTTTCCAAATAAACAACACATAATTCATCCAGAATTTCCAGTGTACTTTCCAGAAGCGACCAGAGCAGCTCTATATCTTTTTCAATAGCAATTACATCCTTCGGCGTAATACACAGCTTCTCCATGTGGTGACGTGTCTTAGTCATTTCGGTCTTTCGCAGTCGCTTTTCCCGTTTCAGCTTCAAAAGCATCTTCCCTCCTTCTAATTTCTGTTCCTCGGTTTCGGTTTCGGTTTCGGTTTCCAGCGCTTGTTCGACGCTTTCTCCAAGTGGATCTGTCATCTTGAGCGAAAGTTCAAATTATAAGCTTAATTTCCCACGGCGAACTTGCGAAAGATAAATAACTCCAACGGATTCCCTGTACAACTCCTCTTTGCGAACGGTAAATAACCAACTCTCTCCCGTCGTGGTCGCCAAAATGTAGTACAGGTAAACCACGGCAAACGGACGATTCCAAAACGGTTTAATTACAAACGATTTTACATGGTTAGTTCACGACCCGAGCGTCAACAACATATCGAAAAACTCACTAGCACCGCGTGCTCGACTAAACTTAAACTCATCTGTCAATCCAAAGGGAAACTCTGATTCGTTCTCGAAATAGAAATGATTACATCATGCATGTCCTTGTGTGACGCGTTACAGAGCGTGATTGTCTTTTGTCCACTTATGTTATCGAAGGTTTGATTCATTGCGTATCTTATCAAAGGCTTGATTTATTTTGTAACATCGAAGGCTTGATTTATTGTGTATCTTAAAATGTGTATCATTTATCGAAGGCTTGATTTATTGTGTACGGTTCATCGCAATTGTATCGAAGGCCGGCTTGATTCATCAGTTGCGTATCTTATCGAAGGCTTGATTCATCAGTTGCGCATCTTATCGAAGGCTTGATTAATCAGTTGCGTATCTTATCGAAGGCTTGATTCATTGCGTATTGATCCTACGTCATCATTTCCCGATACACCCCCACGATCTCAGTTTTGACAAATCGATATTTTATCCAGTATACGAACTATATTTTCAAAAAATCAAACTATTACGCGGGGACTCCAATGATGCCTCCCTGCGGGGGCAAAAATTGTTACTGATTGTTATGTCTTGTTACTGATTGTTACGTCTTGTTACTGATTGTTACGTCTTGTTACTGGATTGTTACTAATTACGTCTTGTTACTGATTGTTATGTCTTGTTACTGATTGGTTGCATCTTGTTAATGTTTCGTTGCGTCTTGTTACTGAGTGTTACGTCTTGTTACTTATTGTTTGGTCTTTGGTCTCTGATTTTTTTAGACTGCAAGCAGTCCCTCTTTCCGATCAGCAGTCTAATTAACAATTCCAGATTGTGACTGCACCATATAGAATACTACAGATTGTGACTACACCTTGAAAATTCCAGATTGCGACTACACCATATTGAAAATTCCAGATTGTGACTACACCATATTGAAAATTCCAGATTGTGACTACACCATTATTAAAAAATTCCAGATTGTGACTACACCATATTGAAAATTCCAGATTGTGACTACACCATATTGAAAATTCCAGATTGTGACTACACCATTATTAAAAAATTCCAGATTGTGACTACACCATATTGAAAATTCCAGATTGTGACTACACCATATTGAAAATTCCAGATATTTGTGACTACATCATATTGAAAATTCCAGATTGTGACTACACCATATTGAAAATTCCAGATTGTGACTACACCATATTGAAAATTCCAGATTGTGACTACACCATATTGAAAATTCCAGATTGTGACTTCACCATATTGAAAATTCCAGATTGTGACTACACCATATTGAAAATTCCAGATTGTGACTACACCATATTGAAAATTCCAGATTGTGACTACACCATATTGAAAATTCCAGATTGTAACTACACCATATTGAAAATTCCAGATTGTGACTACACCATATTGAAAATTCCAGATTGTGACTACACCATATTGAAAATTCCAGATTGTGACTACACCATATTGAAAATTCCAGATTGTGACTACACCATATTGAAAATTCCAGATTGTGACTACACCATATTGAAAATTCCAGATTGTGACTACACCATATTGAAAATTCCAGGTTGTGACTACACCATATTGAAAATTCCAGATTGTAACTGCACCATATTGAAAATTAAAAATTAAAAAATAGGGAAGATCGTTTTTGTGTTGTGTTACACAAACACAACACCTT
Organism: Desmophyllum pertusum; assembly: GCA_029204205.1. NCBI lineage: Eukaryota > Metazoa > Cnidaria > Anthozoa > Scleractinia > Caryophylliidae > Desmophyllum > Desmophyllum pertusum. The sequence continues at coordinate 32,073 of MU827383.1, forward strand.
AGTTTATGTGGAGCTTTTGTCATGGCTCACTCGATCACTCTCTCCTAAGATGTTGACTTTTGGAAATTTTAAAGAAATGTATGGAAAATTAAATTACGAGATTTTGCTTCTAACATCGCTTCAAATACTACTGCAACAGCGCAAGGTATATATTTTTTTCTTTTGTGTCGCGGTTTCCCTTATGGTACTTGTGCATATGGCTTAGTTTTCATTATAGACGTGAAGACTTGCATCTAAAAATAATTCGCCGATCGATACATGTATTGCGATTTTGCCAGGCGCCTGAATGCAAAAATGAGTAAGAGAATATTTTAGCTACAAAAGCAAGTTGGTTTCAGATCATTTGACGGAAAAGCGGGGAAAACAGTGCATCATTTTCCGAAACTAAGAGCGCTACGATTTATTACACACACATTGTGTTGACATTGTACGTTTACCGGTATTTGCGCTGCAATTTGACATCTGATATAATACTGAAGTTTGAAAGTTACATTTTATAGAATCGCTGGGAGGTACAAAATTGATTCACTCTTAGACGACCGGAACCGATTCAGTATTAAAGGCAACTGCATTGCCATATAAAAGTGACAGTTTTAATATAAGGCCATACATTGGGAGGGACATTTGACCGTCAAATCCGGCACTTGGGTAGGGCATTTGAACGCAATTTTGGCCCAGGGGCGCGGGGATTTGAACGAGCAAATCTTCAAAAGTTCAAATGCCCGGGGGGTTGCCCGGGATGGTGAAGCTTCGAATTGATCGGCGCATAACACCTTCAATTCGATTCGATATGCTTCCCAGACTTCACAGTAAAAAAATATATTCGCGGCTTATTCACGGCATTGAAAAAGGAAATATGTTTTTAAATGTTTCCTTAACAAGAAAGGGAAAGGTTCTTTGCATGAAATAATTATAATTGATGCAAATCTGTAGTCGGAAATTCAGGACATATTCTAAGCCGTGTCACGCAAGTTACTCGTCCAGTCAGTCGTTCGTCGAAAACAAGACCATCAACAGGAAAGGGCAGATGTTGGGAGACCAGCGAACTCCAGTCGATCTCTAAAGCCTGATTATCACCCTCACACCCCAACAATAATCAAACTCCATCACAGATTTGTGAGGACCCATGCGAGTCACATATTACTAACAAGAATTTTCGAAGAAAATATAACCGGGCTTTTTTTATCAAGCAAGCAAGCCGTTTTACGGCAGTCACGCTGAAGTCTGATGTTTGCGTATAGTGCCTACTGTCAATTTTCTTGCCTCTGAGCAGTCTTTGAAGATCATTCCTCAATATAAAGCCAAAGTTGAATAAGAGGAAAAAACACGACAACATAGGTACGAATCGGTGTTGAACCATCAATCGCAGACGTTCCGCGTTGCACCATCATCATTCGCAGCAATTCTAGTCACAGTTCGACAAATTGCGTGAGTCAAAATGTGATATTGTAACGTAATGGTTGTTATTTATAAATCTTCTGCATACAAGGAAGTGAATTGCTGCACAAACACGAAAAAGTAATGTATTTCACACTAAATAAACAGCAGAGTATTCATGTTCAAATCAAAAGTAATAGCTTGATATGAAATTTGACCTAACAGCGACCCTGGTTTATCGCAGACGTTGCGAAATCTCTTCAAGTCACAGTTAGACGTGACTCATGTGACCCCATGACGTAATCGTCCTTATTTATAAATCTGCATTTCTTAGCAAGTTTCTGTTTTTCTCAGAAAATATACGGAAAAGATATGTATTTCACACAAAATGACAATTATTTAACAGGACAATATTCATAAAATATCATTTAGGCAAAGGATGACCCTGGCGAAATCTAACGTAGCTTGATAAAAAAAATTGATCTAATGGCGCTTCCAGTGTATGTGATGTACGTACGCACCTCACAGACAATCTCTTCAAGTCACGATTCGACGTGACCCTATGACGTAATCGTCCAAATATAAATCTGCACGTCTCAGCAAGTTTCTGTTTACATAAATCTGCGAGTCTGGGCAAGTTTCTGTTTTCCTTTACGGAAAAGAAATGTATTTCACACAAAACAAACAGGACAATATTATGACCCTGGCGAAATTTAACGTAGCCTTGATAAAAAAAATTGATCTAATGGCGCTCCTAGTGTGTCCACCTAGTAGTGAGTACAATGATTTAATATTTTGACGAGTCAAACTCGCCGACATTGCGAAATCTGTATGCCGCTCCGATGTGTTTACGCGGTCCTAAATTATTATTTATTTGGACCAGTCCAACTTTCACATGTACATAGGCTCGATTTTCGCCGCTCTCTCGAGTCCGGGCTTCGCTCTTCCCCGAGAAAATTTTTCACTAGGCGAATATATATATTTATACTCTCCCCTAGCTCTCCTCCTAGCACTTTGGCGGAGTAGGGGTATAAGGTGAATCACGACAAAAAAAAAAACAGAAGCTATTTTACTAACTGGGCTGGGCCCCAGGCCCACGCCCGGTTAACAAGACATAACAATCGGTAACAAGATGTAACAAGACGTAATAACAATCAGTAACAAGATGTAACAATCAGTTTGAAGCCGTAACAATACAATAACAATGTAGAGTTGTAGAAGCGTAGAAGCGTACAGTTATAATGCAGATAACGTTATTACTAAAACGTAGAGCCGTAGAAGCGTACGTTTTATAATGCAGATAACGTAATGTTATTACTAAAACGTAGAGCCGCAGAAGCGTACAGTTAAACGTAGCGCCGTAGAAGCGTACAATTTTATATAATGTATAACGTAATTACTAGTCTCGTTTCAAAGTCACGACATCCTCCCCTCTTGATCAGTCAGGAGCTGATCAACCTGAAGTCCGCATTAATAGCCAAAACTCTTCTTGGGACTCTTCTCGTAGGTATTGATTCCTCTGCTACTTGCTCGCTATCGGTCACTGTCTGCCTGGTCTGCACTGGTCCTCTAACTTCTAGTCGGTACAGCTTTTGCACTGGCCTGTTGAGGTACGTTGGTCTTCCTTTCTTCGTCAACATCTTTACCTTTGCACCTCTGGTCTCGCCATCTTTGCCAGTTATCAATTCTTCGACCTTTCCTAGTCTCCACTTCCCATGTGACACTCCTTCCTCGGCTACAGTCACAACGTCTTCCATTTCAGTGACTGTACCACCTCTTGGCAAGTTTCTCTTGTGGTGTTCTCTCGATTCTGTCAAATATTCTTTCCTCCATCGTTTCCAGAAATGTTCTAGCTTAAGGCTTAGGTATTTCATTCGCTTGTTCCGTGACAGTCCTTTCGAAGAATCTTCATCTTGAACTGAGGGGTAAGGCGGTAGCAGTCAATCGTCTTCAATACATCAGATGTGCCGGGGTTAATGCTTCTTCTGGATCACCTTCTTCGTAGACATACATCAAGGGTCTCACATTCAATGTACTTTCAACTTCAATCACTAGAGTAAGAAGTTCATCGTGCGACACCCTTGCATTTCCTAGGGTCTTTCGAAGACATCTTTTTACTCCCTTCACCATTCTTTCGTAGAAACCTCCCCACCACGGGGCCTTCTCCAAATTGAACCTCCTGGTAATTCTCTTATCCTATAAAAAGGCTTGGACATCTGGATGTTTGTAGAGTGCCGGCGCCAACTCCTTCGCGGCTGCTTTAAAAGTCTTCGCATTAATTATCTGATATTATCAGCTGTGGGACACCTCTTCTTGCTGTAAACTTCCTTAGCCATCTGAGAAAGGTTCCTGTCTACAAATCCTCTGTGAGATCCACATGTATATAGCTCTAGTCACTGCACATGAAAATAATGCAATGTACACTTTCTGCATTTGCGTGCCATCTGTTTTTCATGTATAACGATCCTTCTAAGTCTATGCCAACCTTCGAAAATGGAGGAGCTTCTTGTGTTCTAAAGCTTGGTAATTGAGCAGTCATTGGAGCTGGATAAGCAGTTCCTTCATATCGTTTACAAACAACGCATTTCCCGATACTCTTCTTCACTGCCTGTCTTCCCTTGCTCACCCAAAACCGTCTTCTTAACTCTGTTAAGGTGTCTCTTACTACATTATGGTGACCTTTCTTGTGACATTGATTAATAAAGAGATTGGTTAGATGGTGATCTTTAGGCAGTAGTGTTGGATGCTTCGATTGGCATTCCATGACTGTTTCGGTAATTCTGCCACGGCATCGAATCACACCTTCTCCATCTGTGTAAAGTCCGAGATCTCTTTCAAGCTGTTTAAAGTTCTTTTGATCTTTAAAGTGCCCCTACGATCAAATTGTTGATATTCATTTTTTTACATTTCCGTGTACAATATGACTTTCTTACTCATCTTGCCAAATTTCAATCCATTACGAACATTAGAAGTCATTGTTTTTGGACTTTTATTTCCGAGAATTTACGGCCGCCATTACTTGACCTTGTTCCAAGGCTTGGTTGCGAATTTGAGAAAATGACGTCAGATGCTCAAAAATACCTCACGGGTTGAAATTATAATAACAATAAGTATAATAATTGTTGTTATTATAATTTCAACCCGTGAGGTATTTTTGATTATTTTTTTGGAAATAAAAGTCCAAAAAAACGGATTTCTAATGTTCGTAATGGATTGAAATTTGGCAAGATATGTAAGACAGTCATATTGTACACGAAAATGTAAAACAAATGAATATCAACAATTTGATCGTAGGGGCACTTTAAGGCTGGACTGTGCTCCTTTCACCCATGAATTCTCTGTTCTTCCTACCTCTGTGGCCGTCAAGTTTCCAATCTCAAGACTCTTTGCTTTCACCGGCTACCTTTAACTTGAGGTTTCTTACAAATCTATACACGTTGGCAGTCACTCTGAACAACTTCTCACAACTGCTGTATTAGCGTTCACGTGAATGATCCTTGCTATGCCTGGCTCATTCCTCTCCGCTGTTAGCAGAGTGTTCTCCCGGCGCGATGGCTTGATTTCCACTTGACTTTCTGACGTTGACTCTACACTCATTGAAGGCCATTCTTCATGCGTTCTGCTCAAATACTCAGGTCCTTGCCACCACAGTTTGCTAGTCTTGATTGTCGTTGCTGTCACACCCCGCGATCCAAGGTCTGCCTGGGCAGTGGTTCCATTGCTCATTAGTGGTCAGTCTCAAAATTTTGTTTACTCTGTTCTGTACAAATTGGCTCCACTCCTTTTCTCCTTTAATCCAATTCAAGGCTGTAATGCTATCTAACCACAAGTGCGCACTGTTTATCGTTATTCTTGATTTCAGGGACCTTTCTACGGCTTCCTTCAACGGCGCTTTGATTCTTCCTGCCATTAGCTCTAGACGTGCCGTCCTTTGCTTGGATAGCGGTGCTACTCTTGTTTTTGAGGTCATCAGACGTACATGTCATCCGTTGTTTGTCACACACACCAAGTACACCATAGCACAATATGCTCGATCACTAGCATCTCCAAAGCCGTGCACCTCATATGACACACTGTAAATGCAGCGTGGCATATGAACAGGCTGGGCTTCCTTCAATGAAACCATCCATTTTTTTCCATCTTTCTTGAAGGGTTTCTGGCAAGTAGGGCTCGTCCCACTCAAGCTTGCTTTGACAAACCTCTTGAAAAAGGACTTTCATTCCAATTGTCAATGGACTCAGCATCCCAAGAGAATCAAAGAACTTCGCAATTATCTTGAGGAGATTTCTCTTGGTCAATTCTAAGTGTTCACTCCGTTCAATTAGCGCATCAAATTTAAAGACAATTGTGTCTTCAACACGATCCCAGATCTCTCTCAGTACTTTCTGTTCCTTCTCTTCTAACTCATCTAGACCTCGCACGGTGGCCCTGTACTTACGATAGTCTGTGCTGTTTGCAGAACAACTTGTGCTCTTGAATTTATATGGAGCGTTGAACCAGGCTCTGGTTTCTGAAATTCACTTAGCTGATGCATTTTCCGAGGCAAACAAAACAATGGCCAAATCTCTTAGCAATCTGTTTCCTTTCACCAGGACTGACTACCCTTCTACAATCAACATCATTGCGTCGCCCCATGCAGAAAGCGCCCTATTTTCAGACTCGCCCTTGTCAGGTGTTAGGAATGTACTAGTCGTTGGTCCGGCACCTAAAATTAGTATGCATGATAACAAAAATGTGTTTTTCCTTGGTTGTTTTCGCTCGAAAACGAAGACGTGTTCTTTTCGCTGTTGTCTGATTTCGCTTCGCCTTGTGTATTACGATAAACATTTTCATCCGACTTCGCTTCCCGTTCCAGTAGTAGCACTACTAACCGTATGCGAAAGACTCTCGCTGTAGCCTGCAAATGCAGCTCAGATGGATTTTTCGCTTGTTGTTTCACGCTGCCGAGATATTTTCTCGGCGGCGTGAAAGATCAGGCTAAAAATCCGCCAGCGATGCGTTTGCAGGCAACACGCTTACAGCTCTTCGCTGGGCGCTTGTTTCCCGAATGAAACAATGAAGTTTTGGTTGACGTCATTCTTAGCAACGGCTTGATTGACACAGGATTCACTTTGTTGGTCTGTTGCCCGGCATCGCTATGTCCTCAAAGAAAAGTGCCGGCTTTCTATCCCCCCCCCCCCCACCCCCATCCATAGGACCTTTTCGGTTCAAGTTTTGGCAGCCTCGCTCGTACCTTTTGGGTGCACGTGGTCTGTGGCATCGCAAGCGCCTGAGTGATGCCGTCAAAGGATTTGAGCTTTGCTCACCAATGTTTCCACTTGTGGTCTTTAAGGTCATTGCTTAGTATTGCACTGCACATCCTTTCTGATTTCGCACATAATTAGCGTGTGCACATTAAAAAATTACGGCTTTTCTCGTAAACGAGCGTGGTGACCTATCATTTTTTTCGCATATTTAAGACTAGTATTAAATCATCTTCTTTCTATACAAGGAGTATAGACCAATTCTCAGTGTAGAAAAATTAATAATCACTGGAAACGTGAAAAAAATACGTGTTTTGGGTTGATTTTGTAAGGAATTATGAGGGTTTTTTTTATTGTATCTCTTTCATGGGGCTGGTGACAATAATAATAATAATGATAATGTGACCTGTTCTTTGTATTCTATATTTTGAAATATTACATCGCAATGTTCAACAAGGGAAAGTTTCAGAAACTTTCTACGTGCAACTTTTATTTCAATGGAATTTATACCTTAAATAATCTTCAATCTTTTGGATACCCTTTCTGATGTCTCTTCGGAATTTATTCCCATCGGCTATTTTGTGTTCAAGGTCCTTTTCCTTCTCTAGCAAACCCAGTATTTCTTCATTCAATTTCGACAACATCTTCATCGTTTCTGTCAAATTCTCTCTTATATCTTGTAACTGTGTTTCTCGATAGCAATTATAGTTTAAATCGTTTGAAGTTCCTTTGTAGCATGTCTCCGATGTCCGTTGCAAATTCTTTGTTTCTTTGGCAAATCTCCCATCGTCGAAACTTTCACTCTTCTAAGTAAACAAACCGCACGCACTCTGAACACAAACAGGCGATCAAATCTTCTCTTGGAGCAAATTCACCTTGTTGTCTCTTTCTCCACGTCCGTCTCGAAGGACCAGCTGTTGAGGACTGTATTAAACACTCTACAGTAAACGCGACCAAACTAGAACACAACGGATTTAATTCTCAACTTTCGCGTCGCTACACATCCTCCTCATCTCGCATCTTCTCGCATCTCCACTCGACTAATCTCAAAAGCTTGCATAAAAATGAAGAAGAAGCATACATTTCATCATGTAGATAACGTTATTACTAAAAACGTAGAGAGCCGTAGAAATGTACAGTTTATCATGTAGAACGTTATTACTAAAACGTAGAGCCGTAGAAGCGTACAGTTTATAATGGAGATAACGTTATTACTAAAACGTAGAGCCGTAGAAGCGTACAGTATATAATACAGATAACGTTATTACTAAAACGTAGAGCCGTAGAAGCGTACAGTTTATAATGGAGATAACGTTATTACTAAAACGTAGAGCCGTAGAAGCGTACAGTATATAATACAGATAACGTTATTACTAAAACGTAGAGCCGTAGAAGCGTACAGTTTATAATGGAGATAACGTTATTACTAAAACGTGGAGCCGTAGAAGCGTACAGTTTATAATGGAGATAACGTTATTACTAAAACGTAGAGCCGTAGAAGCGTACAGTTTATAATGCAGATAACGTTATTACTAAAACGTAGAGCCGTAGAAGCGTACAGTTTATAATGCAGATAACGTTATTACTAAAACGTAGAGCCGTAGAAGCGTACAGTTTATAATGGAGATGAAAACGTAAAGCCGTAGAAGCGTACAGTATATAATACAGATAACGTTATTACTAAAACGTAGAGCCGTAGAAGCGTACAGTTTATAATGGAGATAACGTTATTACTAAAACGTGGAGCCGTAGAAGCGTACAGTTAAGCGTAGCGCCGTAGAAGTGTAGAAGCGCACAGTTTATAATGTATAACGTAATTACTAAAATGTAGAGCCCTAGAAGCGTACGGTTTATAATTTAGATAACATTATTACTAAAACGTAGCACCATAGACGCGTACGCATCATACTGGAATAGTTTTGTTTTTCTAGTCTTTCTAATGCATGACAGCCACATTACTTTGAGCAGTTGATGGAGATAACCATGGCAACATTTAAAATTCGAATTAGCAAAATTGACACGCTGTATGAGCTTGGTCGTTTCTACACCTCTACGACCTAAAACATGCCGGGTATAAATAGATATATTGCCGTACAGTTGTAGAGCTCTACGAAAATTTCTACGCGAATTTCAGTGTCCAAAAACGGGCCGCACTTGTAGAATTGGACGCAGGGGGTGGGGGTCGGTGGAGCAAAACGCCTAGAACGGTGCAGGACGTTTGAAGCATTGACAGTCATGATTCGCAGAGAGAGGATTATATTCCTTCAATAGCTCAAATATGTTCACAATTCCTAATCGTTCGAGAACACATTTGCATAACACGCACGTCCTGAAGTCTGACCTTGTCACGTTTTTTCGCTGTCTTTTAAACAGGAGCAAAGAAATTCAGTGGCGTCACACTAGCATTACAAGATCAGTTGTACAGCAAAGGCTTACGGGCTGAGATCAATATTATTTATTGTACGTGTTCGCGGGCGACTCTTGTGTTTTATAGATCAGTCATACATTCAGGTTAAATAAGGCAAAAAAAAAGGTAACTGTAGCATGAGATAATATTACTAATCAAATACTTTCGGTAGACCTCAAGTGAGATCGCGTATGTCACTTACGCTGATAAGCGTTCATATTTAAAATTCTAAGTATACTTCAAGTGACAGAGACAAATCGAAATATGGCAAGCCGTAACATTCTGCTGGCGTTCCTTGACCTGGCGTATGGTTCTTTGGCTGTCGGGATAACTGTCTTTATACCCTGCAACTCCGTGATTTTGTGAACAGATTTAGGGAGACGATGGAACGAGAGATAACAGCAGTTAATTAATTGAATTACAAGCATACCGGAAATGAATGGAAGGACATTTGAAACTCATAAGGAATAACGTCACGCTAGCGTTACAAGATCTGGTTTATCATGTCAGTTTTTGTGCCCGGTGTGTCTAATCGAACGGAATTTTAATCGAACGCAATCGAACTTAATGGAACTTTAACCATTCGGTCAGTCGAACATAATCAAACTCGCAAAAAAGTTGTAGGTCAATCGAACGCAATCGAACGCAATCGAACGCAATCGAACGTTCGAAAACACGTCATTTCGTATAATAATCCCAAAGTCAACTCTTTTTTCTAACATTTGTAAACAGTTCTAACATGTGTTAACTGTGTGATATTTTATTTTAAAATTCTAGTAAACAAATAACTCACTAAAACAGGTCCTAACTGTTTTGCAGTGCATCACGTAATGAGTAAGAACAAATTACTACGTTTCAGATCCCTGACACATCAAAGATTAAAAGATAGTAAACAGACCTTTCATTTTGACAATTCAATTAAATCTACATGACAATACCATTACAAAAATAGACAAAATACTTGATCATCATAGCAACACTTAGCTCAATATTTACACTATTCTCTTGTAGTACTAAATTAATTATTGCTCTTTTGACTTCTTACTTTCAAACACATTTATAACATAAATACAATTATACCGTTAAATAACCTTCAGCAACTTAGAAACAAATAGCGCAATATTTCCCAAACAAACACGAACGACCTTGCAAATATATCTCAACATGACAGCAATTAAATCTAGTTCTCAAACTCATTAATAATTCATGAGGTTATCAGCCAATGACGGGAAAGTATTTCGTCACATGCATGAATCTAGATACCCAATGAAAACCCATATCCAAATCACTAGTGATCTGGATATGCGTTTTTATTGGATATCTAGATTCTTGTGGCATTTATATGACTTAGACTTAAACTAAATAATTATCATAGAAGCATTTTTCAAAGAAAAAATAATTCAATGTTTTACCAGCTGGAGTCGAACCCGTGACCTTCCGCACAGCAGTCGGACGCTCTACCATTGAGCTACAAGATACTTGAATGACTTAGAGCATTAAAGTAGATTATCATCATGCTTGAAATGCAAAATAACAAATTTTCACTAATTTACATTTGACTTCATGATCATGTTTCCCCCAACGGATTTAGAAACTGTTAATTAGAAGTGCAAAACAATATTTCATTACTACTATTCAGAGCTTACGTTTGGTAACCGTAAATTAAGAACTGGAAAACAATGCGGGTCAACTACTACTAATTAGTGCTTTCTTTTAAAGCTTTTGTTTGAGAAGCAATCTAAAAAACTCGTGCTTCGGGTTTCATCGTGGTATCCAAAGATCTTGAAACAAATAAAAGCACTCGGCCGAAGCGGCCTCGTGCTTTCATTTGTTTCTCGATCTTTGGATACCACGATGAAACCCTCGCACTCGTTTTTTATATACTACATAACACACGTACCATTACAGGGAAATATTACATCATTGGAAAATTGCAGAACTGCGTAACGATTAAAACAACAATTAGCTCAACTGTTCTCTTGCAGTTCTTTTTTAATGAGACTAGATTAATTATTTCTCTTTTTACTCCTTACTTTCAAACACATTTATAACATAAATACAACTATACCGCTAAATAACCTCGATCAACTTGGATACAAATAGCACACTATTTCCCAACAAACACGAACGAGCTATTAAAGGCGTCTCAACATGACAACAATTAAATCTAGATAACACAAATACCATTACAGGGCAAGATTACATTGGAAATTTGACGAACTAATTAACGCTCATCACAACAATTAGTTCAAAAGATCAAAATTAAACTGTTAACTTCTACTTCTTTTCTACATAGGCTAAATTAAGTATTTCTCTTTTTAATTCTTACTGTTATTAAACACTTTCAAAACATAAATACAATTTTAGAGCTAGATTATCTCTCACAACTTAAAAACAAACATCAGACTATTTCGCAACAAGTCTTCAATTACATACAATGCACGAATGACCTATTACGTCAAAACCCAAACAAAAAGTCATTGTAACCGGTAACAATGCTAATAACTCTAACAGCAGCCAGCGTCAGAATACATCAGCGAACTCTACAAAGTGTTCCTAACTAAATGAACGGTATGAATTGAGAAAAACCAGACTACAAAAAACCACAAAGCATTTGAAGAGGACTGTAATGTTTGTTAAATAACTATAAGGAATTCATTGTTTAATTTATCTGGAGCAGAACTACCCAGATCTTGGCAGAAGACGTCAGGACATCCATTCAGGTGATTCAGTCTTTTATGCAAAGTTGCTTTGTTGTTTAAAAGCCGTGTGTACCACATCTTTGAAACTGTGAATGACAGAGTAGGACTTGAAAATCAAAAAGCATTTCTTGCACTCAGTTCAATCTTGAAGACGGAATTTTTTTTTAAAGAAAAACCCAGAACATTATTTTTTAATGTTCAACAGATAGTCCCGAGAGCGAGACATCTGCTCTCTAGTGAAAATTTGTAGCAAGATATTTCAAATTCTTTCTCGGAGCGACTTTCGAGAAAAACAGTTTTACATGTCCGTGCTAGTTCGCAAATTTGACAGGACAGCAACGTGCTATCTGATCAAAATCTGTAACGACATAGGTCCAGTTCGCACTCGGAGCAATGATTGCGAAAAGTAGCTCCTAAGTTTTTACTGTTGAAAACGAATTTTATCAATGTTTTTCAAGGAAAGAAGAGGTCAACCCCTCAAACATGCAATGAATAACCGATAATTAACAGTTGCCTTTGATGTATTTCAGTTTCAAACTCACAACGAGGAAAAATAGACCCTAGCGGCATCACTCCAGTTGATTTGTCAAGGTTAGTATAAAAATCAACCTTCTTCTAATAGTAAACTTAATTGTGTTTTACTTTCCGTACACAGTGTATGCAACTAGCGACTAAGTTGTAAGTTCGATCTGAAGTGATGAAAATTACAAACAAAACATTTAACTTCATTTTTCGAAATAATTTTAAAAAATAACAAAAGATAATGTTTTTACCGATTGACAGACAGACCAAACAGGACTGTTTTGCTCGGTTAATTTGAAAGAAAATAAATTTACCATCAGATGAAAATTTCGAAAAAGACACTTCAAATTCATTCTCGAAACAACTTTTGCAAAAAAACAGCACATAAGTTTTATTATTTTTTTCTCAGTGCGTGAGCGGGCGGTATCCAGTCAAGTTTGTGTGCCATCTGATGTAACTTTAACAGAGTTCATCGCATCTCTCTATATTACATTTTTCTAACATATAAACATTGTCTTCAGTGCGTCACCTTGGGCTGCATGAAGAAGTTACAAGCAACTTGCCGGATAGACTTTCTAAAAGCTCTTTCCAATATTATTTTTCCCTTTCGTTGGTTTTGGTTTCCTCGTTGGAAAGGTCGTGTTCTTGTGACGTTCGTAGCTTGTTTTCGCGACTTTGTCGCTCGTTTGTTGCGTCTTCGTCGCACGTCGGACTCCAGCCGATCCCGACGCAACGCAAGAAATAAACCTCTGGTGGCAAGTCTACCCGCCGGACTAGAGTTGATTCCCGGGCTTGATACAACTCCCCCATGATAAAATCTCAATGCATATCTAAAGACTGAGCTGTTAGTTTGTGTGGTTTTGCTCTTTAAGTCCTATTTTCAAAAGGATATTAGAGCGATACTAGCGCAACACTGATGGGAAGAAATAATACTAATAACATATTAGTTTCATTTACTTCAAGCTACATTAAAAAAATATATGCGATTTGATTTTGTGGATAGCTTTGGACGTTAGTGCGAGGTATCTGGGAAACAAGTGCTTTATAAAATTTGTTTACAGTGTATAAGGCCCAGTTCAGACGCCGTACTTCACATGAGCCGAATCGAATTCGAATTTAGCCCGACCCAAATTAATTTAGATCGACTGAATTGATTCAGACGCCGAGCTTAATTCAGCCGAACTTAATTTAATAGGGGGAAATTGCTGTTATATTGAAAAATTCATTATAATAATTCATGTATTTGTTTCGGCTCATGTGAAGTTCGGCGTCTGAATCAAAGCCGGTCCACAGCCGTTATTCCCGGCTGAGCCTGGCGGGAAGAACGGCTGAGCCGATCCGAATTCAATCAGCCGTTCCGAATTGATTCAGACGCCGTACTCCACATGAACTTAATTCATCGAATTCGATTCAGCTCATGTGAAGTACGGTGTCTGAACTGGGCCTAAGATGGCAAAAACTCGGCGGTCGTCGATTTTTAATACGTCCGTTCCTTATTGGATCGATAGTTGAAAACAAGGTCGTGATATGCATATGTCTACCCTGCAAGATATCTCTCCATTCTTGTTGTGTAACTGAATGCAATCTTAGATTAGTCACGCATCTAGAAAGTTCTACTCAAGTGTTATTTTCATCACTTTGATTTAGTTGATGGAGGGTATAAACATCACATATTTGCGTCCAGTGCGAAATCTAACTTTTTCGTCAACACAGCATTGACCCACATGGTATCAGAAGGCCAAAAAAATAGCCTACGTTCCTCTAGCCTGTTCACAGACGTTTATTTTTTTTCGTAAGATACTGGCGTGCGCGCGCGAGCGCGGAGCGCGACAGGCGAGCGCGAAGCGCGAAGAAAAAAATAGAACGTCTGTGGACATCTTTGGAGCAACTGAATTCCCCGTTTCTCCAGAAACGGAAAATTCCCATTGGCTAAAAGGCGATTAAATTGTCAACCGCTCGTCAAGCGGGAATCAGGCGGTTTGCAGCGGTTGTCATCACTTTGTGGCGTTTGCCGCGACACTTGATATTAGAAGAAGTCGAATCACAAGCAGTCGATCGCGAAGGATCGCGAAGAGTCAGAAGAGTTGCTTCTTCGAGACTGCGAGCATTAATGCTCGCAGCATTTAATGCTCGCAGTCCCTGTCCTTACTTGAAGGAACGTTTGGTTGACGAGTGCGTGAAAGAGATTCCCAACATTGTGTCGCTTATTAAAGGAGGAACAGAAGTGGCGCTATGGTCAGCTTACTCAAGGAAAAAGATGCCCTATGTTGTCGCCATTTTCCCGACTTTGTTTATGATCGTTTGCATCTGCAAAAGAGTAGCAAACAACAGAAAGCACTGGCGTTCTCGTTGCATCGCCTCTACAGAACATAATGAACGATCAGATTGAACAGCCGTCGCATTTTCAAATGGATCCGGTCTTGCTGGAATTAGTCCTGGAATTAGTCTACAAACAAATGTTCTGTCGAAATTAATATACGAAGCCTACCCGGATACAAAATGATTACTTACAAAGCCTGCAGAAATCAGACGGACCTGACTGTTTCGGTTTACGACCTCTCTTTGCTGTTTTTTTCGGTGTTGAAGTAGTCGACATACTCCAACACGCGCGCAAATGAAAGTTGTTTTGTATTTTGATCCTTCAAGATGTGATGCAAAACGATACTTAAGCCAATTACACAAGCAATTAAAATCTGGAATATATCGAAGGCGTAGGTGATAACGATAAGGTGATGACACGGAGGAGTGGCCAAAAAAGCGTCTTTTTTCCAAAGATGTCCACAGACGTTCTATTTTTTATTCGCGCTTCGCGCTCGCCTGTCGCGCTCCGCGCTCGCGCGCGCGCGCGCCACTATCTTACGAAAAAAAAAATAAACGTCTGTGAACAGGCTAACGTTCCTCTATTAGTTTCTTTTACTTCAACATCTGCTATAAATGACAACTGCAAAATCACTAGTATACATCGGTTGACTGACTGTAACCCCCAATGCAAGACAAGAAACAGCTGCATTGGCATTTCAGTCGTAAGCATGTTCACTAAGCGTTAACTGTAACAAACGTTCAAGGGATTTCAAAATTATGTCCTTTGACAACTGATTTCTTTTTTTCGTC
The DNA here is from genome assembly GCA_029204205.1 of Desmophyllum pertusum. Classification (NCBI taxonomy): domain Eukaryota; kingdom Metazoa; phylum Cnidaria; class Anthozoa; order Scleractinia; family Caryophylliidae; genus Desmophyllum; species Desmophyllum pertusum. Next base: position 47,435 of record MU827383.1, read on the forward strand.
TAAAACAAATATCTCTCTCATAGTTTTCATAACGACCCTCCTTCATTTCACTGGCGGTCCGTATTCGCCCGGCTCGCCACTCCTGAAATTCTTTAAAGTATACAGTCAACTCTCTCAGATGGACACCTACATAAGACGGACACCTGGTGTTGGTCCCTGCGCGCCGTTTTTCAGTCACTTTACTGCATCTAAACTCTCTTTAAGCCAGACACCTCTCTAAGATGGACAGTTTGTACCGGTCCCGATGGTGTCCGTCTTAGAGAAATCTAACTTTTTCGTCAACACAACATGGACACACATGGTATCAGAAACCAAAAAGTAGCCTACGTTCCTCTATGTACCGGCCTCTTTACACCACAGTCTGAAGTAAAATGAGAACAGAAGCTGTAGCTATCGTTTGCTATCCAGCCTCCGTTACCAACTAAGCCACCAAATCGTTCGATTTCACGAAGCACAAAGAATGGTCGCGCTGGTTAAAGAGATTTGACCGTTGTCGTGTTGTTTCTGGCATGCATAGCAGCCTGCAGAAATGGTCTTCACAAAAAGATTCGAACAATCGTTCCCGTGGCAATGATGGCTAGGTTATCTGTGATGCTGAGAACAGGTCTGGAGAGCGTCCGAGAGCACTGATGAACAGAAGAGCTGAGATGGCCCACACAAACCATATATCGCGTGTCTACCTCTGTACGGAACCAACTATCATGCAGCTATAAAGAAACGCTGAGCATTCGAGAGGTGCAAGTGATGGATGCAAGTCCACCAAGGGAGACCACATCCAGATTTGGACGAGTTATCAAGCCTCCAGACAGACTTGACCTTTAAAGATGGTTGTAAACATGGATATGAACTTAGGACTTGACTTAAATCGCGTTTATATTCAATGAATTTTTCTGGTTAATTTGAAAAATAGTTTTTGATCTTATTCGATACTCGAAAGGGGAAGATATTGTGTAATTCAACCTTAGTTAGTCATGCATCTAGAAAGTTCTACTGAAGTATTGCCAAGATATTTCTTTTGATTTAATTGACGAAAATAGTATCAAACACTTCACTTTAATTGACAGAAATTCTAATCATATTAAACTCCCCAAATTTTTGAGAAAGAAAACAATCGCTATATGATAAGGTGACAGCGAGGTCAGTGTAATGTAGACTACAAGGAGTCCCTCTTAAATAATGAGGCGAAATAAAACGCGAGGAAAACACGCGTCGCCAATTTTTTCCTCTCGTCGCTCGACGGACGAAGGAAAAGAGGGACTAAAATCTGTGATCCCAAGCATTTTCGCATTGCGAACCATTTATTTATATTCTCGTCTCGCTGCCAGATGTTCTGAGTGAGTTTTGACTGACAGTCGACGACAAACATGTCATTAATTAGCTAACAAAAATGTGGAAAGTGAGTGACAAAAAAGCCCCTCCAATATCTGATGTAACCATGGTTACATCAGATAAAAATGGGGGGCTCAGGTCCCTCCCCTTATTGTTAGCAATAATGCTAGAGTTGTCTCTCACTTCAGAAATCAGAGTTATTGCTACAGTTCATCCTACCTGCTACTAAAAGCTGAAGCAAGCTGGTCAATACACTCGTAGAATTCATCAGGAGCTTTACTAGTGTCCTCATAGTTATGGCTCTTGACTATACTTTTCAGTTTACCAGCTGACGCAAGAATGTCTGTGGAGTGCAATGCCTGGTATTTGTCGAGGACTACATTCATAGCAGACAGCACCTCACCAAGACGTTCATGTGCTTTCACTTCTGGAGGCTCACCCTCAGGGTTACCTGAAACAAGATGGGTGGAATTGCAATGGCATTTCAAAACAAGCTGGTATAGGAAATATGAAGCTGAATGCAAAACAGCTACTGCAGTAATACTGCAAGGGTCTGAGATGGTGGCAGTGGATGCTCTGAGAACAGTAGCAGGGTGCCAAGAAAATGAAACTTGTAAACATGTAAATATACAGCTTATACTATTTAAGCAAGCTGATAGTCGGCCCTGACATCAACACGCAAATTCTCGCAATCTACATGTACACATATATCCTTTTATATAATTTACTGTGTAAAACTCGCGCTGTGATTGGTTTAGAACCGTCCTCTATTAGAGTACAGACGGACAAATGACGTCACGTGTGGCGGGAAAACACGCGCGCCCTGCCACAACACGAATTCTTCGCATCGCCGTCTCAAAACAGAGAAAGCTTTTCATCAAACTGGAAATATTCCGTAGGAAATTCAATGTGGATCAATTAATACGAATTTTAAATCAGCTGTTCAAGCTTGGCTAGAACTTGGAGGAAAATATGATGGACTTTTAGATCATTGTGAACAGAATCCGAGAAATTTAGCGGGATTATCGCTCGCCGTGAAGCGACTTGCAACGGGATTTGGACCGCGGGAATCGTAACCATCCGAGATGATCCATTTACCCTAAAAAGTCTTTAATATCATCAAAAATCCTACACCAAGGGTAGTTACATATAGTATACATTTGCAAAGGAAAGAACTTTTCTGTATCCGTTGTCAACAAAGGATCCAGAACAGTTCTTTCCTTTGCAAATGGCAGCGAGCGAAGTGTGAAAGTAGAATTAGCAGTGGCCTTTCAGTACATTACAATAATTGCGCATGCATGATTTCTCAAGTCTATATGTTACCACTCAGTATCTCTGTGGAACTCTCCCGAAAATGAAACAAGAGCAATCCAAAATATTGAATGTGTTAAAAGGACAATAAAAACAGTTTTTAATTTGTAATTCAATTCCTTGTAAATAGTTTTTTATTTGTAATCCATTGTTGTAAATACTTAGCTATTATTGTAAATACTTAGGAATTTTTAATTATATTTTACTTTAAGTACACGACCACATCAGCTCAGCTGTTATTTTAATATATCATGTATCAATAAATGCTTTATTATTATTATTATTATTATTACAAGTGGAACCGGAATAAAAGCAATATATAATTTAATTGTCATAATGGAAAAATGGTAAATATGATACCACCTACTGCCCTTAATTTTAGTTTTAGTGGGGTTTAGAAATTGCGAAAATTGTGCAAATTTATTAGTAAAATATCAGCCCTCAGTCGGCCCTCAGTCTTTTCTGTATGGACCTCGTTGCACTCTATCTGTACTGTCAAGCTTGGTTAATAATAAGACATATGTATTATCAGATACGAAACCAATTGACAGTGTTCTTTGTATAGCACAAACCAACAAAAAGAAATGCACCCTCAGACAACAACCCTGAGTTTAAATTGTGTATATCAAAAACCCCAGTAATGCAATTTGTAAAATTCATAGTCAGAGCAATATGTAAATAGCTCAGAATAGTGGATTCAAAAGCCTCATATGAAGGTAAATGAGAGCTTACATGTAGTTTATATCAATGAACCAATGGTTTACATGAAGCGACTCGGCAACTTACATGTGTCTATCAGTATCAGTGAATATGAATTATGGTGATGTCAAAAATTCCTGCAACAAAAAATATACTAAAGAACACCAGTGAAAGTCACTCAAATGTTAAACTCTGAAAATATGGTAGCAGTATTAGAACGAACAGAAACCCAACACTGTTTTAAAAATTATCATGTTGTGACTATAATTTATTTTTTACATTACAAATTTTTTGTTTTCCTTTCTCTTGAATTTAATGTCATTAGTTAGTACTGTCATTAAGTACCATGCTCTAAAACAAAATAAAGACAAAAGGAAATAAATATCAAACAAAAATAAATTTAAACCAAAATTGTACATGATTTGAAACATAAATTTGGAATGGTCTGAATTTTAACAGGCCATGAATTGACATAAGAGTGACAGACTGGTGTGAATCAGACCAAAAGTATATGCATTTTCCAACAAAGGCTTGACTTTTCATACCATGCTCGATTACACATGCAATATGTACATGTATATTTATTAAAGGGGCAAAATACACTAACAGCATGTGCTAACATTTAACATTTTAAACATTCAATATTAAAATCACACTGTTTAGGATCAGATTCAATGAAATCTAAATACAGCAGACAACCACCACATTTCAAAATCTTTCTTCAAATATTTATTTGGTCCTTTTTTTTCTGGCCACAATTTTTTTAGTGTCATGATTAACTGCAACACCATCAATCAAGTGTCACCCTCTGAATTAGTAAAACAAACAATTTTATATATTATATAGATTATAAATTATTTCAAACCAATATCAATTTAATTTATTCTCCTGACATCACAAGTGCTGCCTGATATTACAATGGTTTTGAAGTACAAATCTGAAGAGAAAACAAAGCAGAGAATGTAATTAACCATCAGGTCAGCTGGATCGAGGAGAGAGGGCTTAAGTGGTAGACCAGTATACTGGTACCCAGTATTAACCCACCTCAGAAGAGAACATATAATTAATTATTATGCTCTAGATCAAGGATAATTAATGAAAGGGATTTTCAACTTTTAGATAGATATCTATTTACTATGCTTTATTCTTTTATATACACCTAAAAAGGTTTGAGATGCAACTCCCTTCCCCCATTTCCCCCAAAAGAAGCCCACCAAAAAAAAACCTTTTGAACAAATAACAGATATTTAGCCCACGTACAGCTTATATAATATATAATAACTTTACAGTACACTCCCCTAAATGATGAATATAGTTCTGAAGACTGCAAAGTGAATTTTATGGGTGTATGTAAAACCAAAAAGACTCCCGAAACACCCCAGAACACTCCGAAAACACCCCAAAATTACAAATACGAAGAAAATTAAAAATATGTAAAAAGGAAATGAAAATAAATAAGATATTATATGGCTGAAGTGGTCCAAAAGGGAAATGGAACATGGTCAGTGGTCTGAAATTTGCATTTAGTATATTTTTGGTGGCCGAAGATGCGGTGGCCTAATGGAGTAATGGTTAGCATGCTGGACTCAGGACTGAGTGGTCTGGGTTTGAGCTCTGGCTGGGGTCAATGTGTTGTGTTCTTGGGAAAGATACTTTACTCTCAGTGCCTCTCTCCACCCAGGAGTGTAAATGAGTACCGGCGACAAAATGCTCCAGGGTGGACTAACTTGCGATGGACTATCATCCCAACCAAGGGGGTTAAGGAATACTCCTAGTTGCTTCATGCTACAGAAACTGGGATTAAGGCTCCGGCTCCAGCAGTTGTGGGCCACTACGCTCATGAAGACTTTACCTTTTTATATGTTTGGTGTTCCTGGGTGTTCCGGGGGTGTTGACCAGGGTCACTGTTCTTGGTTTAACATACACCCAAATTTTAATCAATACTGTTAATGAGATAATAAAATTGCATGCGTTTAAACACGGAGCGAGCCTATCAGTCGAGGCTGTGGAGTTCAGCCTGCCAATCACAATGGTCTCATTTGATTGGTTAATTCACCCAGGTATAATTATGTGCAATTATTCAGTATTGTCCAAGTTGTTTTGCACAATCACAAAGCTTGTAATTCTGAATAATTTTGCAAATCCCGTCAAAGTCATCTTCACGAGACTCGTTCAAGTTCTCGACAAACTCAGAAAAATGGAAACAGGTGGCTCTTTGATCGCAGGTTTGAGCTTTGCAGCATTTTAGCTAGCCGCAAAATTTGGACTGTACTGTACATGTCGAAATGGGCGAAGGGAATTCATTGTTTGCATTCAGTTCCTCCAAACAGTGAATAGATATATTTGTTTTGCGCTCAATATTTATTATTATAGCTTGTTGTGTTTGACATAAATCAATTAGTTGTTTGGATAAACCAACCCCAACTTTTCTCGACCGTTGTTGTGCGACGTTTCAGCTTTCCCCACATGCCATTAATGATAAAAATAGCCAACAAAGTGCTTCAGACGGGGCGTGTCCTTTCCTTTTATAGGGTCGCTCCGTGTTTAAAAGATATACGGTATCCCTTCAATTGATGCTCTTCACTCTCACCTGTAAAATCCACTGTCTACTGACTACAATCAATATGTTTATTATAAGACCATGACCTCCATCTATGAAAAAGATGAAACAGAAAACAAATGATAAATACTACATTGTGCATGGGAAATTCCTTAGTACTCCTATCATCCTGAGTCTCCTACGCAGCCGTTATTTGTGTCGTCACGCAGCGCTTCTCCCCACTAACGGCTGCTCAAACCTGGCCCACATTCCTTTCCTTTTGTTTTGACCGCAGCAACTTTGACACCTATCGGCAAAAACGTGACTGTTACCGTTTGCCGAAAATCTTTTTCAACATTATTTTTTAGTATCATTCATTTGTCTTCAGTTAAACAATGTTTTATTTTGATGTTTGGTGTGCGTCAAATTTAAAAGGCGGCATACTGGCATCCGCTTGACGTTTCCGACGCTAAGGTCACGATAAGACACAATCTATTATTGGTGTATTGGCGCGAGCAAGTTCCGAAAAATGGCACTGCAAGACAGCAACTGTGATTGGCTTAAATCGGGAAAGGAATGTGATTCGGATTTGAGCAGACGTTAGTGGGGAGAAGAGTTGCACGATGACACAAATAACGGGGCTGCATAGGAGACTACTATCATCCCAGTTCATCTAAATATACCTGATTAAATAGATCAGCTACATTTTGACTTCCAACTTTCATTTTACTGAAAACAATTTTCAGTTGATAACAAAATAAACTTAAGTTAAACTTAATTATTGCTAATTCTTTTTTATAATATTATACACTGCACCAAAGCGTCTGTATTTTATATCGTTTGTGATCAGAAAACTGAAGTTGTGTGACGCGTGACAAAAAGTGAAAAGTACAATGTTTACAAACGCTTCACTCTTCTGATTGGCGTTAAAACCTCGAATTGTAATATATATTATAGTCTATTTTAATACACAACAGCTCTTCTGTCCAAAAGTTAAATTAAAACAAACCGCAAAATATTTTTCATAACAATTGAAGGGCCACAATTTTTTGTGATGATTTATAGGCAAGCAAACATTATATTTAAATGTTGTTCAGCACCCAGATTTGACAGCATAGAAACATAAAATCGCCGGCCTTCATTCAAACGCAGCAATTCCACTTTCCCTCGGAAAGTTTATTTTAATTTCCCAGGACAAGAAACAATATGGCAAGCAAAAACATCGTATCGAAAAAGAGAAAACAATTCACTAGACACCTTTCCAGTATTTCAGTGAAAGCTGGAAGATTTCGTACTATTTTAGCCTAAAGAAGCTTGTGAAAATCGTTTGTTTGTTTATGCAGAGCTCAGCTTTGGGACTGGGAATTTTAATTCAAAGATGCACAATTTGCAGTGAGGATTTAATATTACTATAATTCGCAGCCAATACTGACACTATAAGCATAGAAACATAAAATCGCCTACATTCAAATGGAGAAATTCAATTTCCCTTGGTACGTGTAAACTTATTTTAATTTCCTAGGACGAGAAACATGCCAAGCGAAATATCGTATTGAAAAGTGAAGAGAAAAACAAATAATAATTCACTAGACACCTTAGATTTCGTACTATTTTAGCCTAAAAAAGCTTTTGAAAATCGTTTGTTTGCTTACCGAGCTCAGCTTAGGGACTGAGAATTTCAATTCAAAGAGGCAGAGCTATGCCTTCTAGTTTCGTTTCAACACATAGCTGATTGCATCGGATGTAAACAACAGATGATCAGTGTTAATTTACCAACGAAGGTGTTAAAAGCTTGGTCTATTCTAGTAGAAAAAAACTAACCAAAGGTATCTCTTGTCATAGAACATGTAAAGGTAATATAAAGTAAAGGTACGTTTTATTAATAAGCTTATAATTAAGCTCATAATATTTAGCAAAGCGCTCACATGCACTGCCAGCTGCTTCACGAGCGGAACGGTGCTTATATAACAACTTAGCTTACTTACTTGATGGTGCTGTTTTGGCGTCATGTGATGTTATGACCACTTGAATCCACACTTTTTCTCCTGTCCGAAGGACTTTACTCTCTCTCTTTAACAATAAAACGAAGTTTAAATATTTTTTAAGTCCACAAGACAGACGTCCACAAAACGTTTTGTAGACGAACCTCGCGAGTAGTTGACGTGAGTCACATGACGACGGCGTAAGCCGCAGAAAATGGCGCGAGAGCACAGTCTCGCCCCAATCCTCTCTCCTCCCCAGGCCCCAAGGAACTGCTAAATTACATCCCTGAGCCCTAAGACGGAGATTTAATTTTGCAAAACAGACAAGCGAACTGGAAAGAGGATGCTCTAAAACCTCTCATAAATTTCTCTTTTTGGTTTTAAATTAATAAGTGGCTGATTTAGCGCCAATAACCAACTTTTCATGCGCTGCTCATGCGCTGCTCTTCCCCTTATATTTAAAAGAAAAAATAATAATCGCCCTTTTGATAAACCTTACATCAATATCTACAACTGACAGGAATAAGGCGCTGTTTTATTGAGCATAATGTACTTTTAAAGCAATTTAAAATATACAAAGCAATCTGGTCACGTGACTGATGACGTCACGTACGAAACGAGTTCAAAAATGTGTTCTTCACATAAACATCTATCCACATGTAGATTTTGGTTGCTATACACCTTGCGCTTTATGAGATATCGCAGAACAAAATTTCCACATATTTTTGCACCCGTGTATAGCCCCCTTAAATTTAAAATGCCAGATGTCACCTGGCCATTTCAAAATGCCCCATTTCAATATCTTGCTATCTAGATTGATTGCTTTTCAATTGATAGCGGCCTGTTCTCACAGTAAACAAAAACGCATTTTCGGGCGTGGTCACGTGACTAATGACGTCATCGCACCAAGTTTGATATGAGAGTTATTTTATGATAAGTGTCATTACCTTATGGAGTTTCATCCCTCTGGGCCTCAAATTGACAAAGTTATTTGGCATTGAAAAAATCCAGTTGCAAAGGATTCTGGGAAGGTTCTTATCATTATTATATATTACTTTTATAATTATAACATAGAGGGGCAAAATTACTGAATGCTGATTGGCTGAGACAGAGGGCATTTTTCATTAATTTTGGTTTGCCCCGGGCAAAATTACTTGATCCTGATTGGTCGAGCGGCAAAATTCCTCGCTCCTAATTGATTGGCTGAGCGCGCTGCACTCAGTTGGCTTCTTGACGGCGGGATTTTGAGCAGAATTTTCAAACACAGCGCTCGCTTGTACGTCGCTTCGGAGTTTGACTTCAGTTTCCCGAGTTATTTGATGAAAAAGGAACGGAAACCGTGTGATAGCTTGAAACGAAATTCGGCTTATTATATTCAACGAAACGAAACGAAAACGAAACGAAACGAAATGAAATGAAATGAATATGTTTGGTGGTTATATTTGATTTTAGGAATATATTCAGACTGGTCATGTTCGTTTCGTTGATTATCACTTTTCGTTTCGTCGAATATCACTTTTTGTTTTCAAGTGTTTAGCTATCAACACGCGGGTTGAATTGTGTGCTTTCGATTTCCCGCCGTGTTTAAGAGTTACACAACACCGTCTGGCCCAGTCCAAGTCCATGTACGTCGCTACAACAAGTTCGTTTCGTTGATTATCACTTTTCATTTCGTCGAATATCACTTTTTGTTTTCAAGTGTTTAGCTATCAACACGCGGGGGAATTGTGTGCTTTCGATTTCCCGCCGTGTTTATAGTTCAGTACACAACACCGTCTGGCCCAGTCCGCAGGTCCATGTATGTGTCATTGATTATCACGTTTTATTTCGTCGAATATCACTTTTGGTTTTCAAGTGTTACAGCGATCACCAGTCACACGCGCCCTCGGAGCGAAAATTCGAGACGAAAAGTTGTGTTTTAGGTGGACGTCAATCAAATTCCACTCTATCACTCTATGCCAAGGCTACTCGAAACGCGTGTCGATAGCTAACCACTTGAAAACAAAAAGTGATATTCGACGAAACGAAAAGTGATAATCAACGAAACGAACTTGTTGTAGCGATTTACATGGACTTGGACTGGGCCAGACGGTGTTGTGTAACTCTTAAACACGGCGGGAAATCGAAAGCACACAATTCAACCCGCGTGTCGATAGCTAAACACTTGAAAACAAAAAGTGATATTCGACGAAACGAAAAGTGATAATCAACGAAACGAACATGACCAGTCTGAATATATTCCTAAAATCTAATATAACCACCAAACATATTCGTTTCATTTCGTTTCGTTTCGTTTCGTTTCGTTGAATATAACAAGCCCGAAATTCCGAAAGCTGAATCTCAGTGTTTCACTCGAAGCAACAGAAGATTATTTCAGTTGAAAACTAGAAAACTTGCATCAGCTAGACACTTGGCGAGTTTGCGACGAAATTCATTCATGGCTGCCAACTGACTTCTTCGCTTCACCTCTGTAAATACGGGCTTCATCACGTGCAACCCAGAGTATAAAAGATCACAGAGTTTGTTCAAAGAAAGAAGAAGGTCAAATTAAGCCGGATAAATTACCTCTACAAGTTTGTTTGGACTCGTCGTTTGCTCACGGTTTTATCGATGTAGGATTGACATGTCAAGCAGCTCGCAGCGGAAAGCCGGCTTCAAAACATGCAAACAGGTGAATAAAATTACGTTTTACTTGGCTTGATTGCAAGCTTGTTATTTTTTTTATTTTCACGACTTACAATTTTCTCTTAAGATTTACATAACAGTCAACGTTACCCTGTTCTGAACGTAAGGGTTTGCTTGATCTTCCTGTGATTCTGTGTGATTTTTGGAAGGAATATCAGTTCGTTCCGCCGGGGCTGAATTTAGCTTCGCGGCGCTTTGAAGGTTTTCCGAAAATTTTGCCCTCTATGTCATAAACAAGTAATCGTATGTTTCCTCGTAAAATTAAGGATTAATATCACTTGTGTTTTCAGAAGTTGCAGAAATTGCCCTTGTTGCTGCGCGACTCGGGCAATTTCTGCAACTTCTGAAAACACGCGTGATATTAATCCTTAATTTTACTCGGCCCCATGCGATTACCTATACTTATTATTACAAGTGGAACCGGATAAAAGCAATATATAATTTAATTGTCATAATGGAAAAATGGTAAATATGATACCACCTACTGCCCTTAATTTTAGTTTTAGTGGGGTTTAGAAATTGCGAAAATCATGCAAATTTGTTAGTAAAATATCGGCCCTCATTCGGCCCTCAGTCTTTTCTGTATGGACCTCGTTGCACTCGATCTGTACTGTCAAGATTCTCCCAGTATGGCTCTCGTGCTTGGTTAATAATAAGATATATGTATTATCATAGATACAAGACCAATTGACAGTGTTCTTTGTATAGCACAAACCAACAAATGCACCCTCAGACAACAACCCTGAGTTTAAATTGTGTATATCAAAAACCCAGTAATGCAATTTGTAAAATTCATAGTCAGAGCAATATGTAAATAGCTCAGAATAGTGGATTCAAAAGCCTCATATGAAGGTAAATGAGAGCTTACAAGTGCAGTTTATATCAATGAAACCAATGGTTCACATGAAGCTGCTTAGCCTGCGTCGCAGACGGACTTTGACCTCCGGTAATGTCCGTCTGCGAATTAGTGCACAAATCCTTGTTCTAGACCCCCAACGACGTACCAGGATCTGGGTACTTTTAATGTCTGTGATTGGCCTTTACATAAAGCTATTGTTCAATTAGCTATGATTTGGTTGTGATTGGCTAAGGGAATTTCACGCGAGCTAGGACCGGAAGCTAGCGGAAAGCGAGCCTAAAAATAGTACAGTATATTAAAAAAATAACTGAAGATATGAATGAATGAATGAATGAATGAATGAATGTTTATTTCCCGTCAATTAATGCAAATTCATAGAGAAAGCTCAGTTTGAATAAACGGAGCTACTCCCAGAACAACGAGAAGCGATCAAATCTTTCTTCCAGGGGAAAAACGTGTTTATCAATTTATCCACAGGTTTTGGAAAGTCGTTGATCTTTCAGTGTCTCCCGATTGTCGCAGTCGCTGATATATGATCGAGTGTAATTGTTGTGATTTCACCTTTACGATCGCTGATGGAGGACCAGGCGATTGCATGCTATCATGGACTTGGAAGACCCAGAAACTATTCAGCAGGTTTTAAATGGGAACTACCTTGTTCGGTTTGCCGGGTGTTTGTTGTCTAAACTAACGCGTTGTAAATATCTGTTTGCTCGACAGGAGACCAAACGTGACGCTCTTAAAATTTGCTAGAGTGAACACAGTCGATGGCTCTATAGCTATTCTACTTCAAAATCCTCCTCATAATACAACATATATCTTGCCCGTAAGAAACACTCTTGAAGGGCAATTCAAAGTAGGTCAGAAGACCGAATTCAATAGAGAACGGCAAATGTCATGAACTTCGAACAGGCCTGTCACGCCTTTCACCATAGCCAATCAGAATAAAGGGGATTTCGAAAGGCCCTTCCGGTATTTCGTTACGTCGTTGGGGGTCTAGAACAAGGATTTGTGCACCAATTCGCAGACGGACATTACCGGAGGTCAAGTCCGTCTGCGACGCAGGCTAGAAGCTACTCGGAAACTTACATGTGCCTAATATTATTCAGTATCAGTGAATATGAATTATGGTGATGTCAAAAATTCCTGGAACAAAAAATATACTAAAGAACACCAGTGAAAGTCACTCAAATGTTAAACTCTGAAAATATGGTAGCAGTATTAGAAGGAACAGTAACCCGACACTGTTAAATTATCATGTTGTGACTAATATTTATTTTTTACATTACAAATTTTTTGTTTCCTTTCTCTTGAATTTAATGTCATTAGTTAGCACTGTCATAATCTCGTACCCAGATCCCACTCTGTCTGACACTGAAGAAGTGAGATCTGGTAAAGTTCGAAATAACGCTGATTCTATATTGGATACTACTTAAAATATCGTCTTATTCTAATGTGTGCTGTGATTGGCTCTCGCTACTGAAACATTTTCGCATATTCGCGGGAACACTAGAGATTTTCAGTGGCCTGTCGGAAGAACAACTAAACATTGTCAACAGTCCCTTTTCTTTAAAACGATCTCCCGCAAAGCTTCCTTTTGTGGCTTTTATAACAAAGTTTTCCAAACCTGTCTCAAAGAATTCTCAGAATAACTCCGTCGAATTCCAGGAATTCATCCATGTTTATTCAATCACAACAGACCGAAGGACAACTAAGAACAACATGAAGGCCCGTATATCGGGCCTTGAAATCGAACTTTACCAGATCTCCCTTTCGCGTGGCAGAGGGTGATTCTGGGTACGAGATTAGCCCTGTCATTAAGTACCATGCTCTAAAACAAAATAAAGACGAAAGGAAATAAATATCAAACAAAATAAATTTAAACCAAAATGTACATGATTTGAAAAATAAATTTGGAATGGTCTGAATTTAACAGGCCATGAATTGACATAAGAGTCAGACTGGTGTGAATCAGACCAAAAGTATATGTATTTTCCAACAAAGGCTTGACTTTTCATACCATGCTCAATTACACAAATGCATGTATATTTATAAGGGGCAAAATACACTAACAGCATGTGCTAACATTTAACATTTTAAACATTCAATATTAAAATCACACTGTTTAGGATCAATGAAATCTAAATACAGTAGACAACCACCACATTTCAAAATCTTTCTTCAAATATTTATTTGGTCCTTTTTTTCGGGACTCTGTAAAGTGCGGAAACGGACGGCGGACGGCGGATGGCGGAAAATAATAAAAATAATAATAATATTTAAAATAAATACAAAAAAAAAATAATTGAAATAAAAAAATAATTAAAATAAATAAACAAAAAATAATAAATGCCGAATTAATGAGAACTAAAGCAATGCATGTGGTACAAATAAAATATAATTGTGCGTTGATATTACTCATGCGAGACATGCATCAAGCCATCGACAAATTGAGAATAACTTTCATCAATCGCGAACGGATTGCGTTACAGTGTATTCATTTCAAACTACCAAATTTAACTCGAATATTCAACCGTAGCTTAATACATTCGAATATCGAATGTTGATTATATCTCTTTCCATCCCCGTGAGCCGAGATGCAAGTAAATCTGGAAAAAGACTGCGATGGCTTTTCATTCAACCAGACAGTTGACAGCTAACGACCGCAGCATAGTCACGAAACCACCCTTGTCACGCTTGGCTTTTTCCACTTTGCAAATAATTCGTTATGTATCTTCTCCTTGTAGTTTCTATGTTTCATTGCTATTGTCTGCTAACGCGAAGAAGAAATTTCAGAAACTTGCTATTGTGATCGGAAAAAAAAATAATCTGACTCGAATTGCGACAGCAGACATTCTTTCGTGCACACTCCTCGGCTTCTGTCTCATGCAACAACTTCCAAATTTAACTCGAATTTTTTAATCAAATCACTCAAATTTCTACATTGTTTTCCAGAATTACTATCACCTCTCTCACGGGGATGGAAAGAGATATTTTGTCATTAATCAAATCAACATTCGATATTCGGATGTAAAAAGCTACGGTTGAATGTTGATTGATTGATTGATTGATTGATTGATTGATTGATCGATCGAGATCGATCGATCGCTCGATTGATTGATTGATTGATTGATTGATTGATTGGATCAATCAATTTATCAATCACTCCCTCAGCTCTACCTAACTGCCTTACTGTTCATCCACCATCAATGAAATAGTCAATTAAACAGTCAGCCAATTAAACCATCAATCGATAAATTAATCAATCAATCAATCAATCAATCAGCCAACCAGCCAGCCAGTCAATCAATGAAATATTCCAAACAATCAGACTGATAAGCCACTTAGGCTTATGTACTGAGTACAGACTTTTTTAGCACTACAGTATATTCCATTCCACTTACATGTTGTCAAACTGTATTGGTCTTGAATATTCGCCTTACCCCCACCTGTTAATAAAAACATCTCAATACAGCCACTTTTTTGGCTGGAACAAAACCTTGTGAGTCCTGTTAATGCAACCAATATAAATTTCCAGTGAGGTAAGTGACAAAGGCAAATAAAAAGTGAATAAATTGTAGCTACAGTTACAACGTACAATGACATACATCAGCCATGTTTGCCGTACTGCAAACAGGAGTCCTTTGGGACTTAAAATTAAATTATATCTGTCATGAAATCATTTAAAAGGAATCAGAACTAGTACCATAAATTTAACCTAGATGTACTCTGTTAACAGGACCTGACTCCACTAATTTGTCTAAGCTTTTATGGCCTGTAGTGGTCATATTAACAGCTTTCCACTGTAACTTGTACTTTAAGTCACAGTCATTTTAATACTGAATGTAACCACTTTAGCCTACAGAAAAGGTTTATAATAATTATTTTAAGTTCTCAATTCTCAAGCCAGTTGCACAATCATTTCTCTCATCTTTATTCTGGATGTCACTTAATATTATAATTATTTGATCTAGGTTAATTTTTCTGCATCATTGGCGGCTTACATATTGAATTGTAGGTAGTGCCTGGTCAGAAGCTTCATTGCCTTCCTGTCTGGTCTAATAGCAATGCCAAATAACAGACCGAGGGCTATGAATGTAATATCCTGCAAAAAAAACAAATAGTAAATAAATTATTCATTATTGTTCTTGCAAGTTGGTTGTGTCAATACAACTATTAAATAGACTTTCATGACTTAATTTACAATGTTCATGTTTAGTCAAGTGTAACCATGGTTATGAAAACTATTGGCAGTACAGTAGAACCCGCTAACTCGAACTTGGTTAACTGGAACTCCCCGCTAACTCAAACTAATTTTACTTTCCCTTGGCTCAAATTTACCCCGATAACTCAAACTCTATTTTAAAAACTTTGATCGGTAAACCACATAGTGTCAGAACATAGCTTATTGATAACAATGTGATAATGTATGGAAATGTAATTCAAGCCCATGAAAGACCGATAAACATCTGGTTGATCACTGTTGACAAAGCAGGGTAATTCATTTCCGGAGTGGCGCATGCGCAGTTCAAAGACAACATAATTAACTTATAAAACAAACTAATTGTACCAAAAATGACTTGTGATTGTGAATGAATAATAAAACCACAATACCTTTTTAATTATTAACAGGATACTTGAAATTTAATACCAACCCCACTAACTCAAACTATTTTTTGTTTCCCTTGGGAGTTTGAGTTAGCGGGGTTCTACTGTATATTTATATATGCAGGGGCTTGTTTACACATGGAAAGGGGGGTATAGCAGTGTGGTGATGTTATAGTGGCATTTATCTCCCAGCTCCCTTTTTGCATTGTCCAACTGGCCAAGAGCAAATTCTTGTGTTAGCCATCATTCACTTGGTCATATGTTTTGCACAGGGATCATAGCACATTTATAGGTAAGATAAAGTCTTCACGACCCTAATGGCCCACAACGGCTAGAGCTTATCCTGTTTCTGTAGCATGAAGCGACTAGGAGTATTGCTACTCCCCTGGATGGGATGCTAGTCCATCGCAGGTTACCCCCAGCATTTTGTCGCTGGTACCCATTTGTACTCCTGAGTAGAGAAAGGCACTGTGAGAGTAAAGTATCTTGTCCAAGAATGCAATACAGTCACCCCGGTCAAGGGCTCGAACCTGGACCGCTCGGGCCGGAGTCCAGCGTACTAACCATTAGTCCACTGCATCTCCCAGTGCATTTATACATGTAAGTGTTCTTTTAATGCATTTGCTATTGTCATCCACAATTTGTTTTTGACAGAATATGCTAAGTTTGGCTCATAAACTAGGCACATGCAAAAATGGGTAGAATCTTAGCTGGATGAAAACATACAGCTCTGTGCAACAATTAAGTACAATGATTTCATCAAAAGTTGCACACAAATGATCTAGCAACTAAAATAATATCCAAGACAGTGTCACAGCATGGATAAAAATAGTTTTCAAGCGAGAGCAAACCCAGCAACAAAACCCAGCTCAAAACTGTCCAGCAACAAAAATACACAGAGTCAAACATAATTTTGATCCCAATGCCAAGCAAAATAATTTTGAAGCTACAACTAGCATGGCATTTAACAACTCTGAATGGTCCAGCCAAAACAAACAGTATTAAGCTCAATAGAACAACTCTGAACCCATGCAGTCACAAAAATAATTTTGAACCCAATTTAACTCTGAACATTCCAGCAACAAAAACAATTTTGAACCCAGTGACAAATCTATTTATTTTAGAACAGTCAGGCGAGAAAATAATTTTGAACCCAGCGTGGGCAACACAATTCTCAGTAACTCTGTACAATCGAGCAACTAATATAATTTCAAGAAAGCATCACTGAAAGCAGACAAAAATTGCATGCAGTTAGTTTCCTCAGTAAAACTAAATTGAATCATTTCCCACAGTATCTGTCAAAACCAAACCAAACATCGTGGCCATATATAAAGGGCGAAGCAATATATATTTTCGCGAATGAACTTACCTTATTTTGAACTGCTGATTCCCTCGACTTTATGTCTCGATAAAGAAGTCCAGTCCTTAAAAATGCTTAAACGGTAATGATAGACCGATGTTTTCACATACTCGACAAGCCCAAAACGTGTACATGTGAGTTCCAGCGCCATGAATGGTACATCTCGCCAAAACTCCTGGTCCTCCAGATTTGTACGCCAAGGTTTTCCACCGAATTAAACACTTACTGAATAATGGTAGCTCAGTCTATTTCCCTCGACAGCTGATGACTCTACTTGAGCAACCCAACATCAAATGCAGTCTTGCATTTTTGTTGGCTGTCCAAAAGCACTACACTACATGTACATGTACAATTCATTGCGAGCAAAACTAAGCAAAACAAATCAATCTGGGTAACCGCTGGTCAGTGCTGAGAGCGTGAGAGTACGTCATGTATGATAGCAATAGTGTCTCATTCCACACCTCGACCCAGGCCCTCGAACCCCCTGTCGGTTATTAAGGCAAAAGTAAATCCATTCTAAGAAGAGACTCTGTAATTAAATAAAGTGCGGAAACAGACGGCGGATGGCGTACGGTGTACGGCGGGAAGCGGCCGGTGGAAAATAACAAAAAAATAAAAATAAAAAAATAATAATAATTATTAAAATAAATTAATAAATAATAATTGAAATTAAAAAATAATAATTAAAATAAATAAACAAAAAATAATAAATGCCGAATTAATGAGAACTAAAGCAATGCATATGGTACAAATAAATATAATTGTGCGTTGATATTACTCGTGCGAAACATGCATCAAGCCATCGACAAATTGAGAATAACTTTCATTATTTATTTTTTTTCTATTTTCCGTCTGCTTTTCGCCGTCCGCCGTCCTCCATCCGCCGTCCTCCATCCGCCGTCCGTTTCCGCACTTTACAGAGTCCCTTCTAAGAATATAGCAGAGATTTTAGAAAAAAAACTGTTACCTCATATAGGAAGGGGATAAGCCCAAACCTCTCATCGAAGTTTGCTTTCAGTTTTTCCTTTAAAAACCAATGAACAGTTGAGCAAGCCAACATGGTATAATGCATAATCTGCTTATCATTAAAAGAAAAAAATAATAATCACCCTTTTAACAAACCTTTAAATTGCTGTTTTGTTGAGCATTAAATGTACTTTTATAGCAATGTAAATATTCTGGTCACGTGACTGATGACGTCACACTTACGAAGTTTCCAAAAAACGTGTTCTTCACACAAACATCTATCAACATGTAGATTTTGGTTGCTATGCACCTTACGCTTTATGAGATATCGCAGAACCACATTTTTACATATTTTTGCTCGTGTATAGCCCCCTTAAATTTAAAATGCCAGATGTCAACTGGCCATTTCAAAATGCCCCACATCAATGTCTTGCTGACTACGTTGATTGCTATTCAATAATAGTGGCCTGTTCTCACAGTAAACAAAAACGCATTTTCGGACGTGGTCACGTGATATGAGATATATGAGAGTTATTTTATGATAAGTGTCATTACCTTATGGAGTTTCATCCCTCTGGGTTTCAAATTGACAAAGTTATTTGGCATTGAAAAAATTCCAGTTGCAAAGGATTCTGGGAAGGTTCTTATCATTATTATATATTACTTTAATAATTATTATTATTGTCGCACGGCAGGAGAAAACTGCCACATAAAGTACACACGCTTGACAGAAGTCTATTGCCAAGTGAATTTTGATTTTGAAGGTCGTGTAGCATTGAAATTGATGGTATTTATGTTAATTATTATTGTTTTAATTATTTTTTGATTTTAATTTTGATTTTTTTATTTTTTTCCGCCATCCACTTTCCGCCGTCCACTTTCCACCGTCCGTTTATTCCGTTTATGCAGAGTCCCTGTTTCTGACTAGATTTTAAGAAATCAGCCTTGTTTAAAACCAATAGGATGCCGAAATCGTTGTTATGGTAACCTCTGTTGCTTGGAAACCAGTGTAAAATAAAATTATCATCACAATAATGTCATCGTAGTATGGCAAAAATCGAAGATTGCCTTCTAAATTTATCGAATCTGATCGAAGAAGGCAGCCACTTGCCATTTCCCCGAGGGGGGCCACTTTTTAGTGTTCGACTGTAGTATTTTACCACAGGCTGCCCAGGTGTAGTATATGAGTTGAGTTAAGCTTAATTTGCATAATAATATTTAGTATATACCAAACCAGTGAATAGTGCTTTTCGCGCGTTCTGATTGGCTAGCTCGGAGGTGAATAGTCTTTGCTATTCACCTCCGAGGAAAACAAAATGGCCGTGCGTTTTGCTTCTTTGATCAAAGCAGAAATTACTTCCATAGTCACTGTGTTATCAAAAATACCTGAAGATATTTAGACGTGTTCATTAGCAGCAATTTTAGTCATGTTACTAAATAAAATCGCCAAAAATGTCGTACAAAATGTTTTGTTTTATACTATGGAGCAAATTGCTAGAGTGCAACGCTCAGCTTTAAAAAATTTCGAACAGTTAAGTCTTCAAATGAAGTGGTTCCAAATGCTGTCCAGTCCAACTAACTTTAAAATACAATTCCTACCTGAATCCTGAATACAGCAATGTCTTTCAAAAAACAAGAAGTCCCTGTATTTATTTCAATCCTGCCAACGATTTAGTTTTGTATTCGGATCGACTAATCTCGGTCTCACTACGTTAGAAAATATTCTGGTTGCCATATCAAGAACTGTCCAAAGTGCTGTGGCTTCTCAAAACTTTACTGCTTCTCCCCTCCATCAGATGGTGGATGCAGCCACATGTGAGAAATAACTGAACTGGCTTACGGTTCGGTCTTCGGTTAGCAGCATCTTGACCATCTTCAGTGTTCAGTTTATAACGGCACTTGCAGCTTCAACATCAGTTTCTCAGGCAATAGTAACCGAGAGAACTTGTAAAATACGAGAAAATAGAACTCGTCGCTTTTGGTCCATCAGTAAAAACGGAAAAAAGATTAATTTTCTCCTTGAAATCGTCAAAATTTATTCCACATAAGATTCTTGTTGATCGCCTGATGTTGTCATGTGACTTTTCCCGTGCTGTCCTCGGTCGCGTGCGTAGGGTTCCACTCTTGATGGATTTTTCCGATTTTTCGCGGTAAAATAAATCTATAGTTTTTGAGCTAGCTATTTCACTGGTTTGGTATATACTAATTCGCGGCTCGGTAAATATCCTCCACTATATATTCACCTCCACTTCGGTGAATAATATTGTTAAATATTTAAAGAGATCTGGTGATCTTGGCGTTGGAAATATGAAGAATACTTCAAAATAAAGTTACTGTGTTCATTTTATTGCCTACTTATTCGTCCTATTCAGTTTGGAGTCAATTTGGCTGCATTTTTAGGGAAACATTTGCATGGCATTATGACTATGCAATGCCATGTAAATGTTCCCTAAAAATGCACCCAAATTGACTCCAAACTGAATAGGACGAATAAGTAGGCAATAAAATGAACACAGTAACTTTATTTTGAAGTATTCTTCGTATTTCCAACGCCAAGATCACAATTTCTTTAATATAACTTAAGCTTTATATTATTATGCAAATTAAGCTTAAAGGCCGTGGCAAACGAGGAAACATTGTTGCGGAAACATTGTTGCGGACGCAAATGTTTCCCCGTTTGCCCGCGCAAATGTTGCGTGCGCGGGCAAACGGGGAAACATTTGTTTTGCTGCCCGATCGGGCAAACGGGGAAACATTTGCGTCCGCAACAATGTTTCCGCAACAATGTTTCCTCGTTTGCCACGGCCTAACTCAACTCATATAAGCTTACTACGCCTGCATGGGCAGCCTGTGATTTTACCGTAAAAAAAAACAATTTTGTCCTCTAGTTAATCACAATTTTGTAAAGTTCGACGTTTGAACCAGGCCTTTATAGTAAACATTCTTACCTTCGCATTCTGTAAAAGTGCTTTGCAGAGAGCTCAGAGCTTCGGAAAATATACGGAAATGGAATGTTAACTCAATCATCTTAGTGTCACTAGCCGGTGAAGGACGTGGTGAATCACTGCGTGTCCTGGGCAACGAATCACTTCGACGTCGATACGGAACCAGACGATCAGGTTCAGTCCTAGGCTCACTTCTGACTTTTTGCGGCCTTCTGGACGACGCCATCCTGCAGCTTTTATATAATTCGAGTCAAATTTCTTTACAAATACCACGGTAAAAATTGGTGAAAAACTGTAAAAAGAGCTATTGTTTTCACCACGGACTGCAGTTTTATTGGTCAGCAGTCGGTTTTGGGGGCATTGGCGACGTTAATGGCCGTCATTATGGCCAGAAAATCAGAGAAGCCATTTCAGCCAGTGTGTTACCGTATTAACTTCGCTGCAGAAACGTCGGAAACCTACAGGAAGAATACCTTCCATCAAGTAATCAGTCGGGGGAATAAGTATCACTTGACGTCAAAATAAGATCTCCGAGAATATACTGAGCCCGCAGTTTTCGGCTTTCGACCAGTGGGTTGCTAAGATATGTGTTGAAAAGTACTTCGAGTCGACCTTCGAGTCTCGGCTGCAAAAACAAAATGGTTTGGATAGGCACAATATAAATGTAAGTTACCGCCATGATACTGTAGATATGTTTTAAATCATATCATGACGAGCGAAAACTATCGGTAGTTGTGCGAGGATTTCAAGAGTTGAAGGATGTAAAATAGCGGATGGAATATGTGTGTAAAGACGACTGCGAGTCCACGTATCACATCAGTAAGATCTGCCTTGATGCGAGTCAAAGTGTTTAAAATTTTTCGTGTTACTTTAATACATGTAACTTACTAAGGCTGTAAGCCGAGGCCAAAGTTGAATGAGAGTCGCCGATCATGAGCTATCATGTGGCAGTTTATTCCTGTCGTTTACTATCCGTGGGCTAGGGTGGGAGTAAAAACTTTGACTACTCGCAATGAAAATTTGAGCTGGTACACATGAGAGTTACCGAGATGCATGAGAGTTTCAGTCAAACGAGAGCAAGAATTTCAACTGCTGTCATTTCCAACTATCTCTATATTTTTTTAGTGCAAGCATTGTTGTCAACTCTCGTTCCGTTTTCCCAGGCTTGGTTTGTCTTCTAATTAAACCGGAATGAAATGCGATTTCCCTAGGCCGATTAGATCAAGCTTTAATTTTTAGTAGACAGCTGCCGGTTTTTAACAAAAGCGTAAAATTCCTTATAAATTTATAGGACTGGTGCTTCCTCGGCGGTCCACATAGTGTTATGGAAAACTTTGCATACAGTCAAACCTCTATTTAGTGGCCCTCTGTTAAACGGTCACCGTCCATTAAGCGGTCGACACTTACCAAATTCCCGGAAATCGCGTGACCTCTATTAAGCGGTCAGTTGGCTATTTCCCGAGGGTGACCGCTTAATAGAGGTTTGACTGTATTGAAATGCAGTGAAAGAAAATGAATACAAAGGGAAAAAAAATGATACAGTCGAACCCTGATTAAGCGGTCACCTATTAAGGGGCCACCCCCGGTTAAGCGGCCACTTATCAAAGTCCTGAAATTATTTTCAGTATAATACTGTAAATAAAACCCTTATTAAGCAGCCACCCCGATTAAACGGCCCCTGCCACCTTTTGGCTTTCCTATTGTTTTTACCCCGATTAAGCGGCCACCAACAATTTAATACCGAGGCCTAAATAGAAAGTGACAAATGATTAAAACATTCAAACAACAGTTGTCACAAGCCTCCAACCGTGTTGTATTCAGATAAAGTGATGTTCATACCACGCCTTATGCTAATTTCTGACGAAACCCCGTTTAAGCGGCCAACCCCGATTAAGCGGCCACTTGCCATTTCCCCGAGGGTGACCGCTTAATCGGGGTTCGACTGTAGGTTAAAAAGTTTGCCCATGAACAAAAATAAGAATAATTTTTGACTGTCAATGTATCTGGAGAAAAATTGTATAGATCAAACTTGATATACGGTAATTACTTTACCTATCCTTTGAAGCTTACTTGAGAGATGTTGATTGGAGGGTTCTGACCACCCCCTCCTTAATATGTAAGAAAAAACATGTATACTTTTGTGGAAATAAAAATATCTGTGTTGATTTTCTTTGGTAGACATGTTGGGACAGTAGGGGGGGGGGGGGGGGGGGGGATGCTTTAAGTGGGGTCAGACAGTACAAGAAGGGAGAACGATCTAGTTTTGGGGATTGAGTTGTGGGGTGCCTTGGGCCAGACCAGGGAGCACCTTATTTTGACTGCAACTTCTCCCATCAAAATAGACTCAATTATATTATAATACAAAGAAAACCTTTTTCATGATGCACAACATAGTGAAAACAGCCAACTTATATTTTATTTTATTATAAAATAACAGCATTGTGGAAGTTTACAGGTGATGAACACGAGACTTATACCTTTCACACACAATGATTGGTAAACATACATAGATAATTTTGGTGTCTCGTGAGCATTTGAGATGGTGTACAGGAAGCTAGCGTCTGTTGCCCTGTGCACCTAAAAAAATGAAAAAAAGCTTTTAGAATTTATTATATGTCCAATAATAGCACATAAAAAATTAATTATGCTCATTAATAGCACATGAAGAATTATTAATTTTACAAGTCATGATGCACCAATAATATTACCACATGTCACACAAATCTACAAATGGTGAACCTTCGATTAAAGAGATTTTCAAGCCAAAGGAGAGAATGAAAATGACTCCCTTGATGATGAAAATGGATGGCCCACTTGATGAAAATGACTCGCTTGATATAACAATCATTTGATGCCTTTTTAACTTAATTATCTTTTCATAAAAAGTGAAGATCTGATCCAGTGTAAAGGGGGTCCAGTCTTTTTCTCTCTTGAAAATACGGTATTGCCCTGGAACCCTCCCCTGGCTATGCCCCTGGGAAGGGGTTCTGATAATCAATGGATGTCCCATATTTCCAGGGTGAAAAATGTATTAGCTTTATGCATCACCCCCGGGGGACCCACAGGGACTCAAGGGTCCCCAGGGGTGACACCCTGGGGGAAGCCACTGATTGATGCATTATGAAAACATTGCATTAATATTATAACATAAATAATAATAAAAAATGAGCAACTTTGTAGATTTAGTACTGTTGTGCTAATTGTGGAAACTATAAATATGATGAACTCAGGCATGATATGAACTCTCTCTCCTCCGCAGAGGCTTCTTGGGATAATAGGGAATAGGGAAGATTGGGGAGAGTGAAATGATGAACTACGGTTGACTGACTCATGATAAACTCAACCTAGCTTCAAGGGATTTGAGTTATCAGGAGATGGCATCAAATGACCGGAAATTGGAATAAAGTAGTGTTTTCTTTACAGTCATGCTTGATTACAGTGCTCTCTTGCAAGAGATCGCTCTAAACGTTTTACATGTAACATACATTTTTGTATTTCTATGCTTCTATGCTTCACATCACTATTTGCGAAAAACGAAAAACACTCCACTTCCCGAACACATATGATGCTGCACTCTGCACTTCAAGCTACATGATTCAAAATAAATTCAGTGTTCTGGAGAATAATATCGCGAGTTACTACAGTATGGAGGGTAAAATTAGTAAGACGGTGACCTGTAAGGGAAACCAATTTTATTCGAGTAAGCGGGAGTGAAATCGATATGATTTTGGATCGAGTTTAATAGCCGATTGGGTTTGCATAAAATTTCAACATCGCGATCGCGAGTCAACTGTAGTACCAGGGCGGGAGAAGACTACATTTTAGCGCCCTGGTAGTACAGAACAGATATAGCTTGACAGGTAAAATTATGATAGAAAATTAAAGAAAGATAGAGAAGAGAGATGACTGTACGTACATGTAGGCTGAAACTGAGCAGCAACTTGAGTATAAACCTTCGAATTCCATAGTATTAAAAAAAGCTTACCTTACACACTTTACGTATGAGGACTTGCTTGTCGTCTTACGGAAAACGGCTATTGTTTACCAACAACATTTAATACAGTCGAACCTCCACTAAGGTCCTGATCTCTAGCTCTAAAACGGCCAGGATTTTCTGTCCCTTCTGTGCGCTGATCGCACGCGTCCTGATTCATACACTTTATACTCCGATTGAATCCTCCCTTCAACGTTCAACGACCAGTTAATAATTCTGCCCCATAGTGCCCCATAGTGGCCGTTGTCGAGCGGTTCAACTGTTCTTAGGTCTGTACTTAGTGATCTGAAGTTCGAGATCATGCCATGCATGGGCGCCATGTTGTAAATATAAAACAACAGAGCTAAACAACAGTCTCTTCGGAAAGCGTTCGCACTGTTCTCTGATTGGACAATAAGAATCGGAATCTCTTCGGGTGCGCATACGAAAATTGACCAAATTTGGTACTTATTCCCCCGACTGTAATGTTGGCTACAGTTTGGTAATAATTTTGACTTAGTACGCACGTATCGTAACACGCGTTCTGATTGGATGTTGTGAAAAATGCTAATATTTGCTATACATGGTCGGTAGTTTCTTTCTATAATGCAATGCTATGATGCATGTTGTGAGGGTTGTGGGGGTTGTGGGGGTTGTGGGGGTTGTGGGGGTTGTGAGGGTTGTGAGGGTTGTGAGGGTTGTGGGGGTTGTGGGGGTTGTGGGGGTTGTGAGGGTTGTGAGGGTTGTGGGGGTTGTGGGGGTTGTGAGGGTTGTGAGGGTTGTGGGGGTTGTGGGGGTTGTGGGGGTTGTGGGGTTGTGAGGGTTGTGGGGGTTGTGGGGGTTGTGGGGGTTGTGAGGGTTGTGGGGGTTGTGGGGGTTGTGAGGGTTGTGGGGGTTGTGGGGGTTGTGAGGGTTGTGAGGGTTGTGGGGGTTGTGGGGTTGTGGGGGTTGTGGGGGTTGTGGGGGTTGTGGGGGTTGTGAGGGTTGTGGGGGTTGTGGGGGTTGTGGGGGTTGTGAGGGTTGTGGGGGTTGTGGGGGTTGTGAGGGTTGTGGGGTTTGTGGGGGTTGTGGGGGTTGTGAGGGTTGTGGGGGTTGTGAGGGTTGTGGGGGTTGTGGGGGTTGTGAGGGTTGTGGGGGTTGTGGGGGTTGTGGGGGTTGTGAGGGTTGTGGGGGTTGTGACGGTTGTGGGGGTTGTGAGGGTTGTGGGGGTTGTGGGGGTTGTGAGGGTTGTGGGGGTTGTGAGGGTTGTGGGGGTTGTGGGGGTTGTGAACGTAATTGACAGGCCTACACAGACTCCCCTATGTGGACTATGTGGTTTTACGTTAGCGA
This sequence comes from Desmophyllum pertusum, assembly GCA_029204205.1. NCBI lineage: Eukaryota > Metazoa > Cnidaria > Anthozoa > Scleractinia > Caryophylliidae > Desmophyllum > Desmophyllum pertusum. The sequence continues at coordinate 74,020 of MU827383.1, forward strand.
CGCATAAGCCTTTAAAGTTTTGCTCTGACGAGTGTGTCATTGAGCGATTTTCCTCTTTTGAATGATATAATCGGAGGTGTTTTGTAAATTGTTTTCAGCAGTGGCTGTTTTTGGATGAGACTCCATTCTTGCATCAATATTTGTTTTAAATTTCTGACCCCTGGGTGGTATGTTGTCACAAAGGCATAATTTTGCCTTTAGTCTTTTTGGTTTGTTTTTGAGTGCCGACTGCCTTTCGGCAAAGGAGACTTCAGATAACGTTTTTTCAGTTAGGCTTTTTGGATAACCACGTTCTTCAAGTCGTGTTTTGAAGTTACACATGGCCTCCTGGAAGTTTGCTTCCGAGGAGTTTGTTCTTAGAAGTCTGATAGCTTCTCCTTTAATAAAGCCTCTCTTGACACCTGGTGGGTGGCAAGAGGTGTAGTGTGTATATTGGAAGGTCTCGGTCGGTTTGTAGTGAGTTTTGACGTCGAGGATAGATTCGTTTTGGAATCTTTCACCTTTGTACACTACCGTGTCTAAGAATGTCGTTTCTTTCTCTGAGATTTCAGCTGTGAACTTTATAGTTGGATGGAATGTGTTAGCTTGCTCTATGAATAGATCAATGTCTTGTTTACTGACATCCCACAGGGAGAAAACGTCGTCTATGTAACGTTTCCATATTCTCGGCTTGATTCTACTTTCATTAAGCATTTTTGTTTCGATTTCTGCCATGAAGAGATTGGCGAAAGCAACCGCCATTTTTGTTCCCATGGCCGTTCCGTGACATTGGAGATAGTTTTCTCCGTTGAACTGGAACGAATTTTCTTTAAGTATAAGCTCGAGCATTTGTTTAAGATAGTGTGACGGGATTGGAGGCCTGTTATTGTGGTGTTTTTCGTATGCTCGGCATACTATTGTGATACCCTCTTCCTGTGGAATGTTTGTATACAAGCTTGTTACATCCATTGTTACTAAAATGGTATCGTGTGACACTTGTGTTTTCTCTATAAAGTTGATGAAATCAGTCGTATCTTTAAGATACGATGTTTGTTTTTGAGCAATTGGCTGTAGTAAATGGTCCACAAAGGATGATATCCTTTCAGTTGGCCCTTCGCAGCCCGATATAATGGGTCTACCGACTGGCAAAGGTTTGTGGATTTTTGTTAAAGTGTAGAAAATCGGTATCCTGGGCGGATTAGGAGTTTGTGATAAGTTCATAAGTTCATTAACTTTTCGTAATGTTTCAGTGACCATGGGGTTATCAAGAGGTCGGTAATGGTCTCTGTTGTCTAGCTGAACCTGGGCCTCTTGAATTTTGTCCCTTTTGTTGAGAATCACTGTTGTGCTGCCTTTATCAGCACGTTTAAGGTTGATTGCTGTATTCTTTTGCAGTTCTTTTACTGCTTTGTGTTCGTTGCATGACAGGTTGTGTTTTGGCTTTGTTATTTCGATCTCAGCAATGCTTAACTTGACATTTTCCAAGTAGCTTTCAAGGGCAATGGAAGGTTGTACTGGTGGTATCCAGTTTGATTTTACATGGAAAGGATGTGGCTCCTTGTCGTTCCCGTGGAATATATATCTTAGTCTCATTCGTCTAGCGAATTGTTCGAAATCACGCAACAATTGTTGCCTAATTTTATTTTCATTTGTCACGGGTGTTTCACTAAATTTAAGCCCTTTTGCTAGCGCGCTGACTTGGTGGTCAGTTAATGTATTGTTTGAAAGGTTTTTTAGGTATTTTTCATTTTGCTCCCTTTCTGTTGCCTTCTTTTTCTGTATTGTATTTTTTCTACGCTTTTTGCGTTTGTTATTCTTAGATAGCCTTTCTGCTTCAGTGGGTTTAACGACTGATTGTTCAGAGATGACACTGTTGTAATTTGCAACATGTTTATTATCATTCTGAAAATGTGTACATAAAAAGTCTTTCAGCTCAGAAAGCTGATTTTCTATTTTGTCTATCCTATTGACATCAGTGTTGACAATGTTCCTCAAGGGCGAACGTGATCTTTCACGTGTTTTTACATCATTGTTTTGTGAACTAGACTTGGTACTAATAGCCTTTTCAAGTTTGTTATTGTGACTGACAAGTCTACGCTGATGGAAGCGCACTAGGGCGCTAACAAATTTTCCTTCGGCGTGACTCTTAATTGCGCTTATTTCCTTTCGGAAAGTTTCATCTGGCGGGACATTTGCCTTCGCCGTATACTGAAGCGACTTAGGGCAAGTCTTTTGTTCTAAATGCCTCTCCAGTTTAAGGATGGAGGTTTCAGTTTTTTGCTTCTTGAATTGTAAAGCGCCGGTGGTGTCTTCGTGTTTCTTTTTCCTTGGCTGCCGTGTAGGCTGGCTATTCCTCGGAAGGTTTTCTTTTGTAGGTTGTTTACCTTCGTTGTTGGACCGTTTGGCTAGTTCGGCGTTATGTCTTGGCTCAAGTTGTGATGCTGGAGGGCTTTCCTCTGGCTCCGAGTCTAGGGACGGATCAGGGCATAAGTCCATGTTCTCGTCTGGATTTGGACGGTAGTCTGGTGTTTTAGGTGCTCGCAATGGCGTTTCGTAAGCTGACATCTTTTTTCAGATAAAACTGAAAGTGGGATTTATCGTTTAGCAGGACCGGCGGTTTCGATTCTTAGAGAATCTCTTCAGCTGCTTTGTTGAGATAAGTCTGGCTGTGTTTAGCAGGGACAGGTAGAGAAATTCTCAATTCCGGTCCTTTGAAGAGCACACAAAGGAACCGTTGGCACACCTTTTTACGTGCACGTACCCAAGGGTATTGTTGGTGGACGCCAGACCAAGCACAACATAAAGAAACTTCGGTGACCTGAAATACAAAATGATATATAAGCTATCAGTAAGCTTATGTATTGTCGTACACTTTACGTTTGAGGGTTCCACATCGTACGATCGATAAAGTAAACGCTATAAATTAACAAAAAATTTTAGGAAGCGATAAATCTCAGAAAAAAACTTTCAGATCTTCTTGATTGAAGCCAACTAAAATGTATTATGATACATAAGGGAGACCGGCTGAATGACTGACTGAATGAGGTCGATTTGACTTTTGGGACACAAGATGGCGTCGTTTACGAAGGATCAATTTTCGAAGCAATCGGAGTTTCTATCTTTTCAAGAATATTTTCCCCGCACGCACGGAAATTTCAACGTCTATTATGAGTCATTTCACGCGCCATCTTCCGCAGCTAGAAGCATAAAAGTAGTTTTTTCTTTTTCCTTTTAGGAGAATTAAAAGGACTCGTTCGACAGCACTGAATATTTGCGATGTTTACACTGTGAAAATCATGTTGTTTTCCTTTATGCAGGCATGGGAAACGACTTTTTCTCGGCTGTACGACAATATAAGCTTAACTTAAATAAAAATACACAAATCTTAAAATACATTCGAAGAGTTGAACAAAAACTATATGAAATATAATGACAATACAAGTAGCTTCGATCACAGGGTACAGAGTTCAATTTACATTGTATATACAATTCACATTGTACTGTGTCGTGACCCTCTTGAAGATTGTAATATTTGAAGTAACGTCGCCGTACAGGCCAAATTACTGTGGGCTCGAAAGTTTGCGAAGGTTGTCCAAAAACATGGAGTACGAATATTCAAAAACGATCTGGCATGCCGTTCGATCGAAAGGATATGCGCATTTATCTCTCTCATCTACAAATAAAAATACACATTCGCAGAGTTGAACAAAAACTATAAGCTTAATACAATACAAGTAACTTAAATCAAAATCTAACGTAACTAACCTGGAAAGCATTCACCGAGCCAGGGTTTAAATCCAGCACCTGCCTGA
>MU827383.1:78310-115371 GCA_029204205.1 Desmophyllum pertusum
CTATAGTTTTTGAGCTACAATGAGTTGCAAAATGGTTGAGACACTCTCTTTCAAAAACAGGATTTCATTTCAAAAGCATGTCTTCGTTTGAAAAAATAAAACAAATAATTTCATTTCTAACCCCCCCTCCCCCTTTCAGTGTTGTTTCTATATGGTTTGAATGTATTCCCGACATTTTGACAACATTGATAAGGGGGGGAGGGGGTGTACAAGGTATAATTTTTAAAATGTCTGAAGTTGTCCTCTTAACGAAGAGTGTCTCAACTCTTTATGCAAACAATTGTCTCATTGGGTTATCAATACAATTACCGATTGCGAAGAGATTAGCCGATGAAAAAAGCCCAAAATTGTACCAATAAATAGGAAAAATAATTGTTTATTACAGTATTACCAGTAAGGAATTGTAATTTAACAAACGAAGTGAAAAAATCGTGGCTTTCAAACATTTGAAATTCGTTTTTTTTTACTTCATTTGTCACGCGCTCAGTCACACAATTTTCAACACTTCAAATTACGTAACATGTGGATATCGCGTGACGAACACGTTTAAGCTCGTAATAACGCATTTCTTTCTGCCCATCACAATGTAAAACAGTCAATGGAAAGAGAAAGCTGTCTTAATAAATTTCCACAAACGAAAAAAGCTCTATCTATTTTACATAAAATTTCCGCACGGTCTACACAATTTGGACGGTCAACACATAGGTAAATAAAGTAAGATGATATATTTTATATATTTATCGCTGTAGACCGTAGACCGTTGTAGACTGCGGGGGTGGTATTTATTTCACTCAGCTCCGGAAGATGTCAGAAATGTAGAGATGAGTTATTGCAGTTTAAAACAAAGAAAGCAAGACATTTCAGCTTCAGCAAACGGCTTCGGGTTGAAAAAAAATCCGAATTAGTTAGGCATACCTGCCTCACAGCGACTCGGGTAAATCCCTAACAGAAGTGCCTTCTGGTTTGGTCCCGCCATGCGTTCGCATTTAGTTTCCATCTCGTACACCTTCGCTATACTCGGAGTAAGTTGCATATCCCTTAAGGAAGTCCATACGAGGACGGTAGTAATAGTTTTAATCAAACTACACATAACAGCTGTGCGCGTGGAATATAATAACTCAGCGTAATTGTACTTATCGCTACGAATACAACAAAAATGACCTGTAATATTTCAGCTAGATGTCGAAAAAAATAACAAATTTGAAATATTTTCAACAATTGGGTACCATGTGCATTTGATTTAATGAATTGGACTATCAGAAATATACTTTATAGTTTTCCCTTCGCGTTTCTTATTTCACATGCTGTGCTCTACGTGTCTACAACTGCGCAATAAACGCTTATCTCTTCAATCTAGTTGCGCCTCTTGAGTCAACGGGTACGTAAATATACCTTTTTATCACCAATTTAGATTATAGATTTACTAATTTCGTCATTACAAATAAAATCAAAGCGTAATATGGCCCGGCAATTGCACTACTGATCAACTAGCGCATATTGTTCAACACGCACCCCTTGCCAAAGAGAATTGGAGGCAATTACGTCAAAACCAAAAATGCCAAAAATGCGCTTTTCTATTGTGCCATTTTGAAACGCGCGAAAGTATATAAATGAAATACTGTTTTTTAAAACCGATACATGGAAAAGACAAAGTACACCAAATTTCATCTCTACTGAAAAATCAAAACAACAGTACTTGAGGGTTACAGTACTCAGACAATGAGTTGCAAAATGGTTGAGACACTCTCTTCAAAAACAGGATTTCATTTCAAAAGCATGTCTTCGTTTGAAAAATAAACAAATAATTTCATTTCTAACCCCCCCTCCCCTTTCAGTGTTGTTTCTATATGGTTTGAATGTATTCCCGACATTTTGACAACATTGATAAGGGGGGGAGGGGGTGTACAAGGTATAATTTTTAAAATGTCTGAAGTTGTCCTCTTAACGAAGAGTGTCTCAACTCTTTATGCAAACAATTGTAGCTATTTCACTGGTTTGGTATATACTAATTCGCGGCTCGGTAAATATCCTCCACTATTCACCTCCACTTCGGTGAATAATTGTTAAATATTTAAAGAGATCTGGTGATCTTGGCGTTGGAAATATGAAGAATACTTCAAAATAAAGTTACTGTGTTCATTTTATTGCCTACTTATTCGTCCTATTCACTTTGGAGTCAATTTGGCTGCATTTTTAGGGAAACATTTGCATGGCATTATGACTATGCAATGCCATGTAAATGTTCCCTAAAAATGCAGCCAAATTGACTCCAAAGTGAATAGGACGAATAAGTAGGCAATAAGTAGGCAATAAATGAACACAGTAAACTTAACTTTATTTTGAAGTATTATTCTTCGTATTTCCAACGCCAAGATCACAATCTCTTTAATATAACTTAAGCTTTATATTATTATGCAAATTAAGCTTAACTCAACTCATATAAGCTTTAATACTACGCCTGCATGGGCAGCCTGTGATTTACCGTAAAAAAAAAAACAATTTTGTCCTCTAGTTAATCACAATTTTGTAAAGTTCGACGTTTGAACCAGGCCTTTATAGTAAACATTCTTACCTTCGCATTCTGTAAAAGTGCTTTCCAGAGAGCTCAGAGCTTCGGAAAATATACGGAAATGGAATGTTAACTCAATCATCTTAAGCTTTATATCTTCTTGAGTTTTCATCGGCACTTCTGCTGCTTCAGTATAATAGCTAGTGTCACTAGCCGGACTAGCCGGTGAAGGACGTGGTGAATCACTGCGTGTCCTGGGGGTCCTGGGCAACGAATCACTTCGACGTAGATACGGAACCAGACGATCAGGTTCAGCAGTAGGCTCACTAGCACTGTTGACTTTTTGCCTTCTGAACAACGCCATCCTGCAGCTTAACTCATTGCCGTTAATGCACGAAGATTATCGTTCCGAATCGAACGATGGGGAAAAAAATTCGTAAAAAATTGTCTTTGGCCGATTTCCCACATTTTTCAAGGTGTACTGGGAATACTCATGGATCGTAAAAAGACTGGATTGGAAACTATAGATCACGTGGGGCATTTTCGGTTCGCCGATTGGCTAATACTGTATTTTCAACATGGCGGCGATGGCTGCAACCTAGTGGAAATTTGTGACGTGAAGAAATGGCGTAAGTATAGGAAAAATAAAGGAATTCGTGTCCAACTGCTGTGTATTTTGCCATTTTTTAGTGTTGTTTTCGTTTTCAAGTCTTGATATTTTCTTTATTTTGTTTTAACGACGATTCCAACCCGGCCAAGCGACAATTCAAACTTTAAGGTGAGCACTTGATGTTGTTGTTTTACTTTCATTTTCCCCTATTTTGGAGAAAATCGAGCCACAAAAAAGGTCTTTTTCGGTCAAAATTTGGAACATATGTTGTGTATTTTGTGACTCATTTATTTATTAGTATTTCAGTTAATCGCTGTTCAAATTCATGTTTACTTGATAGTTTTTGAATGAAATTGTTGCTTGAGCATAGTTAAAAGAGCAAAAGTTGCAAATTACAGGCCCAAATGGTCAACTTTTTCTTGACATAATTTCAGTCGTGGCATCATGGATAGAGGCGCGTCTTACGTCTATAGGTCACCCAAGTTCTTTATTATAAAAGTGTCGCCAAAAGAAATGAATGAAAAATTAAAGTTAATATGTACTTAATTTTATTCCCTCTAATAGACATCCGTCAAGATTGGCAAGGAAACGCTAGACAGAATGAGAAAGTACTGTCATCTGAAGTATCATCCATACTCCAATTAACAAATAGATTCCATGTTGCCGTGCGTCTGTTCAGTAATAGATCACAGATGACGTCAAAATGTGGTAAGAACAAAAAAGTGGCCAACGAGCCGCTGCGGCGAGTTGGTCACTGATGTTCTTACCACATTTTGACGTCTTCTGTGATCTATTACTGAACAGACCCACGGCAACATGGAATCTATTTGTTTTATATAATTTTGGAGATATTCGCTTCGGATTTTCACTTGATTGTACGCTAAATAAGCCGATAAAAATTATGTCAACAAACATCGAGTTTAGGCCACAGTGTTTTCATGCACTCAAATAAAACTTTGTGAAAACTAAACGGCTTAAAATAAACTACAGCTCAACTCAGCAAATGTTTCGAAAAACAAATATTTAGAGACTAACCTCTATTCCGTCCTGATATGAGCAAAAACAATCTGAATTATTCCATAATTATTCGATAATCCCGCTAAATTTATCGGATTCTGTTCACAAATTATGAGCTAAAGGACCATCATATTTTCCTCCAAGTTCTAGCCAAGCTTGAACAGCCGATTTAAAATTCGTATCAATTGAACTACATTGAATTTCCTACGGAATATTTCCAGTTTGACGAAAATATTTCTCTGTTTTGAGCGAAGGATTTGTTGGAGCAGGCAGGGCGCCCGCGCGTTTTCCCGCCTTCGTGACGTCATTCGTGCGTCTGTACTCTAATAGATAAACAGTTCTAAACCAATCACGGCGCGAGTTTTACACAGTGAATTATATAAATCCAGATATACAACAACCCTGTGGCCTCCTACAGGCCATATATCAATTTCAGTTTTCTCTTCATAATGTTGCTCCAGCAGTTCTACATCAGTATTCTATCTGCAACTACTCTTGTGTGTTCACAGTTCTCTCAGATGATGGTGTTCTCAAAAACCATTTTAATCAAACATTCAGGACTCTATCTGATACTTTGCACCTTTTCTGCTAATGGCACCACACCTGTTCCAGAGAAGGACTGTGATTTGTTATTGTTAATAATGATTTCACCTGGAGAGTGATAGCTTTATAAATTCCAACTTGTGCTAATGAGTCAGTGTTAAATGTTCCATAACAACTAGTCACTTTGGACAGTTTCCTTCTGCTTTTAGATTTTGTTGATAAAGTACAGTAATATTTGTAAAGGTTATTGCATGAGTTGTATGTGGTATATTTGGTAATAGTGGTATAGAGCGGCTTTCATTTGAGTGTCGTAAAACCAAAACCATGATTGGTTTTGGTTTAGCATCTGATTGGTTGAGTAGGTGGTGCAAGTTTTTTAAACCAATCACAGAACGTAGTAAAGCAAAACCAATTTTGGATTACTTTCGATACTCAATTGAAAATTATTGCTCTAGCAGCCGTGATATTGAAATATTATGAGCTGGTATATTAATTATTACCAAATACCACTGCCCACATACAACTCTTTCTATTATTTGTTTATAATACAAGGCAAATACCGTGTGGCATGACATTTTTGCGGGTTAGGAGTTTAATTTCACAGATTGCCGATTTTTTGAGTTTTGCGGGAAAAAGTTTCACAAACTTGGATTCAGACTTTACTCGGCTGGGAACAAATGTTCACGGATCTCAGGCAAATTCCTGTTTGGTATTTCACATATGGTACTTTTATATCACAACTAGGGACATCTTGTGATGTCCTTGCATGAGAATGGTGTCCCTTTGAACAACCTATTTTTATAAACCGAACAGTTATCATGTACCGCAGCCATCCACTGTTTGTTCGGCGGCAGGAGATGTATTTTCTAGAGTTGTTATCAAATAAACCCAGAGACTGTGCGTTATGTTGCAAATTATTGTAAAGAAGAAGATCGTAATATTGTTTGTAGTAATTTAATTGAAATTCAGTAATCTATATAAATGGAGTAAATTTTCACAGATTTTTTTTTTTGCAGTTTATTTTTTATGGGTTCTAATTTTCACGGATCATTGGAAAACCTGCAAAAATTAGATCCTGCAAAAATTTCAAGCCACATGGTATCTATATCCTATCTGAGTAGCACTATACGGCGATCGTAGCTGGTAGTTCACGGCTGTCGTCAAAGCTTCGTGTTGAAACAATTTATCAATGGAATGCATTTTTCAGCTCAGTTATACAATACAATACAATACAATACAATACTTTAATTTGACACTCCCCTCACGGAGCTTTACAGTGACAATAAAATTACAGTACACATAATTAAAAGAGTCACATAGTGTTTTTCTTTCAAGATTTGTAGGTTTTTGTACACTTTGACATATAATCTCATTGAAATGCCCACCATCTTTTAGAATCAATTATTGTTACACTAGCCATATTGGAAACTGTAATTTCTACATAATAATAATAATACATGGTGTTATGGTGGTATTTTAGTATAATTTGAGATAAATACAGCTTGTTCTAACCGTTCAGAAATTTCTCAGCCTATATTATAACCCCCGGAATCCAAAATTATAATTTGAAAGAGCTGTGCTGTCAATGACTAGGGGATGCAATGGAGAGTTAAGGACTTGCATGGCCACACAAAGGCCAAACTGGCATTGATAAGAACTGTTGATTGTAGTAGCTTGACACATTCTAATATTTGTGAACCCCACAAGTCTTATAAGAATTAAGTTATTTTGACAGTGTATTCAAATTTGTTTGTTTTCTCTTTGCTCATGATAAATCAACAAAGTTAATATACATGTTAATAACACAGAGGGCATTTGTCATTAATTTTGGTTTGCCCGGGCCAAAATCACTCTGAAGATTTCTAAAGATTGCCCGAGGACTTCCAAAACGTGCAAAGTTGACCGAAGATTTCCGATAATCACCTGAGGTGCTCAGAAGATTTTTGAACGGGATTGGATAGTCTCCCGAAGAACACCTGATGTCTTTATCACACTAATTTTGTTGTTTATGTTATTAACAAGTAATCATATGATTCTTCCTAAAATTAAGGATTAATATCACTTGTGTTTTCAGAATTTGCAAATTGCTCTCGACAGGCAATTTCTGCAAATTTCTGAACACGTGATAATTAATCCTTAATTTTACTCGGTCCCATAGACCTTATTGATAAATGGCGGTGGATTAATTATTCTTTTATATTCATGTTAATCAGCCTCCCTAGCCTTATTTTAGAGTAAAACATTCTTTTGAATTTTGCACATACTATAAACGAGGCTAGGGGGGCTGATTAGCATGAATATAAAAAGAATAATTAATCGGCCGCCATTTATGAATAAGGTCTATGCGATCACCTCATACAAATTATGACATCTCTCATTGCTATCAATAGTTATAGTAATGAGAGGGTTGATATGAATTCACAAACAATAGAGACGTTGTTCGGTGATTGAGATCAAAGTTCTATAAGCCCCACCAAAATACAAGTAATTGCCAGGTCGCAAATTACAAAACACATGTTGGTTAAGCAGCCATATAGTATATTATGAATGCACCTTACATGTATTATGACATCAATACAAACCAAGGAGATTCTGGCAGAAGAAGTAGACAAGAATTTAAAAAAATCTACTGTTCTGGCAACTCCGAAGATGAAGATGAAAGCATTTAAGTGTTACAAATGCAGAAAAGCTTATTGTACCATGGGCATACTGTAAGAAATTATCAGTAAGCTGCAGTGGTGCTAATCAAAAAGGCAAAAAATGTCAGAACATCTGAAAAAAAACCTGGCAGATTCTGGCAGCTCTGGATGTGATGAGCACAGTTTGTGACTGTGTACCACTGAGCCATTTTGAAATTTATCTTGGAGGAATCACTTCCATGTCATGTCAAATTGATTAAACTGAGGTGAACTATACTATAATTTAAGTTGAAAGTTTTACTCATTGCAAACTTGAGGGAGATAACCTTGTTGCTGAACTGGAATAAAGCAAAGGGGATTCCCCAAGCCATGACCTTTGAATTTACAAGTTGAATAAAATTACTTTGGCTCTCACCCACCTTCTGTATTTTAGCTAACTCCTAAGCCTATCTCTTGGATACTTTCTTTGCTACCTTTTTTAGTACAAAGTGACAGTCGTTCAGACTTGACTGCCCCTATGACATTTTGATATTCTGAGGCTGTCCAAATTCAGGCATAAACGTTGAGCTGCAACACATATTGGTGCCGCAAAAGTCATTGTCCACAAGTCCGTTTTTGGCGACATATTTGAAGAAAGTTGTGACTTCGGTTGAATCCTGTTCGGCAACAAGGATTTCGGCTTGACAGTCATTTTGCAGTTGAGCGAATCACAATAACTAAAATGTCACATGACTGAAGTAGAAGTGACTTCAAAATGACTGGTACACAGTCACAAACAAAGTACTCTAACGGGACTCTAACTTACTCGTCAAATTACAAGCCCAAGTCTGCAAGAATCTCTCTGGTTTTCATTTGGTGTTCTGACATATTTTGTTGTTCTTTCTTCGTGTTTTCATTTATAGCACCACTGCAGTCACTGCAGCTTCCTTCGTTTTTTTTTTCATCTTCGGAATCCCCAGCGGTTGTTTTTCGTGTACGAGTTATTTCGCTAACGGCCAGTTCTAATGTCTTTGGTCAGTTCGCTAACGTCGCTTTTAAACGAAGAATTTTACATTGTAGTCCACCTCCACGCTTTAGCAGCCATGATAGAACTCAACCTCGATTCCAGGCTCTCTCTCCTTTTCCTCCCTTGTCGTTGAGTAGAGACTCGAGAGACCCTGGTTGCGGCTGGTCACGTGACTATGCGGTTACAACAATACCGCAGGGAGGGTGGGTCTTTGAGGCCATTTTGTCATGGTGAACAATAATTACTAACCAAGGGATCGAAGGGGCAAATCGAGTTTGGTTCAAAATGGAACAGCAATTATACGGCAAGATTATGTTAAAAGTGAAACAGGCTATTTGTATGGAACGTTTGTTTTTATTCTTTTCAACTTCATGACATGAACATGTATACGTAACGGATATTTTCGAGCCACAAAAGCAGCGGCGCGAAAATTACGAGAATGGAAAATTCGCCTTGCGAACACAAAATTTATAAGCTACTGGCTCATTTTAATAATATAACGATGAACCATCGACTTCATTCACTTTTACACTAAGTAGACAGGTTCATGATCGTAAAGCTAAACGAGGTTGTAGACCAGACACCTTGGTCTCAAACCAACTTTGAAAACAACAATAAGCTTTGCGAGCTCGTTCACAGCTGACCCGGGGACGTTCCATTTTTAAACCGAACCCCCCCTATGGATGAGTCAGATTCCTACAGCCCAATATTTTGTCGGAATCCTTTGAAAAATCTTTCCTACCCCCCCCTAATTTCTTGTCGGTTTCTTTGAAAAAAGATTCCTACTAGTCTTACTCCAACGAACCTCATCCATAGGGGGGGGGTTCGGATTAAAAATGGAACGTCCCCCTGCGAACTCACTAAATTAAAACACAACGGCATTTATTTACAAATTCATTTGGAGCGAAATAGTCCAAATTTTAGGATAAAAAGAGTAGCTTATTATTTTCTCTAACTGATTCTGTGTTAGTTTGACCATAATATAGTCAGTTTCTTGTGTCAAAAAATCTACAACAACAGCCGCTCGAAGCGGTTCCTTGAAAATCAACAACCTTTTATAATGTGCGGCACGAAAATTATATGTCAAACGGACTGTACGAAGGAATTTTTTCCATCGGCAGTTTTTGCAGTGAATACAATTTAACGATCACTTAAACTCGTTACCTTAAAGCTGTTCACATACCAAGCTTACATGTAAACTTAATTCTTGAAATGATCGGCTTTCTTCCGTGGACAAAATTCCGTTGTAAAACGTCCGATCGATCGTCGTAGTTGTGCAGTTCTGAGATTACGCAAGCAGTTTCCGAGAAAAGATTATCGCAGTGATCTTCGCAACGGCGGCCTGGCAAAGCCTGTAGAAGCTTGAATAACCACATGTAAGCATATGTACAAACTTTTTTGGTGCTTTCTTTTCTTGCGAGTTGTTTGAAGACCTCCTGCGTCTGCGAGTTGCGACTCAGAGTCAACGCTCTCACCCTCTCATGGTAGATTTGTCACAGCAACAACTCTAACACTCTACCACCCCTCCCTCCGAATATATTTTTTTACCACCCAGAATTTGGGTGGTCACGTGACCAGCCGCAACCAGGGTCTCTCTAAACGACAAGGAGGAAAGGAGAGAGAGCCTGGAATCGAGGTTGGATAGAACTGCGATCAGGCGGGCGAATTTTTTTTATGACGTCACGAATTTCCACTCGGTTGCGGCGCGCGCGTCAGCTAGTTTCCAATCCAGTCTTTTACGATCCATGGAATACTCTAACCCATTCTAGCAAGTTTGAACAGGTATACCCCATTCTCGACCCAGACCTTCGCTGTCATGCGCAAAAGAGAAGGGCTCTGCGGTCGAGATTGAGGTATACCCTAGTTGGTCTTATATGACGGCTTTTTCAGAAAAGCCTTCTGATGTAACACATGGCCGCAATTTGTGAAGCGTTCGCAATCGTTACAGGCGTTGTTGAGGACGTTTTAGCAAGAGTTTTGGACGAGGAAAGTACGGTGGCCCACAGGGGCAATACAAATTTTATTTATTCCAGTACAAATATTTATATTCTAGTACAGATTTATCTATTCCAGTACAAATGTATGTCCCAGTACAAAATATATATTCCAGTACAAATTTATTTATCCCAGTACAAATATATGTCCCAGTACAAATATATTTATCCCAGTACAAATATATATTCCAGTACAAATATTTCAAATATTTCCGCGCACAAGGCCTGGGGCCAAACATCCAGGGCAAAAACAACATGGCTGCCACGATGTCGTGCAGCTGTGGGGCTATTAACCTCGACGTTTCCGGACAACTTTTTGTTCGCAGTGTGGAGACAGTTCTGGCCCCTCTCTCTTTTGTCAGTGTTGCGTGACAGAGAGAGGGCCAGAACTGGACTATGTGGAGACATGAATGTTTCTGAGGAAGGCAGCTAATAGTCCATTTTACAGTTGTGTGCTTATAATCCAGGCCTTTGAACCGAAGTGAGGCTGGAGGTGACTTTGTTGTGATACCAACCTTCCTTCTTTTCAATGTAAATTATTCTGTTATTATGTAAACTAGTTTCTGATCTCTATCATCTCATGCATATATATGGTCACCCCTAACCTCGATTTCATACAGAGGTTTGGTTACATTTCACAGAACTGTAAAATGGTCTATTGAATAATAAGAGAGGCCACGAATATAAAACGATCGTTCATTTGCTTTCGAAACAACACGGGATTGATATGTGCGAGCAAACTTTGAAATCCCGTTTAAAAGAGTATGGACTACGCCGTAGATTGCTCCACACGTTCCTGTCTCCATACTGAGGACAAAAGTTGTCGGAAACGTCGAGGTTAATAGCCCCACAGCTGCACAACATCGTGGCAGCCATGTTGTTTTGCCCTGGATGTTTGGCCCCAGGCCTTGTGCGTGGAAATATTTGAAATATTTGTACTGGAATATATATTTGTACTGGGATAAATATATTTGTACTGGGACATATATTTGTACTGGGATAAATAAATTTGTACTGGAATATATATTTGTACTGGGACATACATTTGTACTGGAATAGATAAATCTGTACTAGAATATAAATATTTTGTACTGGAATAGATAAATTTGTGCTAGAATATATATATTTGTACTAGAATATATATATTTGTACTGGAATAGATAAATTTGAATTGCCCCTGTGGGCCACCGTAGGAAAGTGATCCAGAAGGGATGCCAAGCAGTGAGGAAATTTAATTGCATCTGGAGCTCGAAAATTGAGCGACGAACCAAGATAAGTGTTACGAAATATTGCATCGATCGATCGAACGAACGCAAATGCAACTGAAATTATATTTTGATTCGCTTTTTACATTTGAAAACCTTGTTTGATGCTTTGAATACATGTTAGGATTCATATTTCAGTAAAGGGAGAGGACAAAACGTTCTTATGGAACGACAGAGATAAATTTCGAGTGGAGTGTTGACACAATGTTTCGGGTCAAATTCCTGCATAAATTAAAATTTGATACCAAACTAAAAAATACTAATTTATTCTATACTTACCATTTTCAGCCAAATTTTTCAGGATATGTTGCCAATATAACAAGTAACATTTTTGCTTTTAACTTTTCCTTATAACCAGTCATCATTTTGAAATAAGTTGCTTTTTTGTCCAAATTTTGCGGCTATTAATATTAATTTATGCTAGTTAATAATTAACTAATTAATATATTATGGGTTTCTTTGGGAAAAAAATATTTGCCAGAAAGTTTATTTACTACCCTTTCAAAAGAGATATAGCTTTCCATGCAATTGTAAATGGTTGTTGAGAAAATAAATAAACAATCACTAGTATCAAATTTCACTGTTTTTGGGCGAACCGCAATGAGTTAAAGCCGTGTTGTACGTTTTCGCGTGAGAGGTCACAGCTGAGGTCACATCTGTTTCGATCACTCGTCTCCTCAACAACAAATGTGTCGCGAAGACGGTATCGTATCACTGTATCCTTCGTAACCTGCAATGAATTTCGCTTCAAGCCATGTTTGAAACTGTTATCTTCAACTGAGATAAATGCGTTTATGGGGTTTTGTCCACTCTCTCTTGGCTTTTGTCGGGGTATTGAATATTCTTTTTCGCCCAGAATTACTACGCTTTCCACCGTGTCCGCCGCCGCCACTAGTCGACGCCATTTTGGATTGGCAACTCAAACTTGAAAAAGTTAGCCTAACCTTTTCAAGTTCGACTCGCGAGACTGGCGCATGCGTCCTTGTGACAGTGCCCCTTTAAATCAAACAATCTCGTCCGCGAGCCCGCGATCCTTTAGTTTCAAGCACAATCTCGTCTGGGGAGCCAGTGCGTTTCGGTCAGCGGTGACAGAACGCCCAAACGGCTCTGGGGATCTCCCCTTAGACAGTAGAATTGACTCATATCCTCAATTGTCAAATTCTGTCAAAACCTATTGAATAGCCTCTTGAATAGCCCACTTCGAAAAAGAGTGACAGCCTGGGATCGAGAGTGTGCTGAGTGGCCGCCCGAAGCCGCCCGAGGGTTTGTGGGATCGTTTTGGGGGGACGCGAAGGCAAACTGCACGCGCAGATGACGAATTTGTAGATGATGTTTTAGCGTGAAATAACGTATCTTTTTTAGTAGATTGCAGTGTTATTTTCCCTGAAATCTACAATAGCATTCTTGAAGGAAAAACCTAATACGGAAAGACTACAGATGCCCGAAATATAGTATTTCCTTTCTTTATAAACAGCTGTAGTATAATATTGTTGTGCATTTTAACTACTTTGTTTACGGTTTTTTCCTACCTTGGTCGCGCAATAAAATTTGCCATTTGCGCGTGCATTTAGACCCAAAACAATCCCACAAACGTTCGCGCGGCCACTCTCGATCCCAGGCTATCACTCTTTTTCGAAGTGGGCTATTCACGCAGAACGGTCTCTCTCTCAGAATGATGATAATCAACAATTGTAAAAATCCTCTCAATTTGCTGCACTAATAAAACATACTCAAAATAGGGTGGTATATCATGGTAAAATCTGGTGGAAGATGTATCAAAAGGTGTCGTGTTCTACGCATGTAGTTTATCGAGTATTTATCAAGACTCTTATCGACTATTAATGCACTGTATAGAGGTAAAACCTTACAAGCTGTATCTTTCAACTTAATTTAGTCAAGCAGATCATCTCTAAGGCTATAATTTTCGGCGTGGTTATTTTTAACGTAAAATGCCATCCGCTCACCATGGTGTCCAATACAAAAATAGGCCCGCGACGCGTGCTCATGGCTACTGCAACTTTTACTCAGAGAATGCGCATACATGTAGCCCATGAACCGAGTAAACGGAATGGGTTACGGACTCTCGTGATTTCAATCAGTAAGGTGGATTCTCGGAAATGCCGTGAAAAATTAACAAGTCGATACTAAAACATAAGATGCAGTCTCGCAATGGAATGATTACGATGGGAAATAGGAATACGGATGAACGGAAGATGGAGTTGTTTACAACTGTATTTGGGCTAGACGCTTTGCTGTTTAAAAGGATTAGTCTTCAAGGAAATCAATACTGAAAACTTTGGAAATTGAGGTTAGTTTACTTAATATTTAGTTATTAGTTTCTTGTGATGAGAGAAATGACAGCCCAATCCACTGTATATACATATGTGTGACGGTTATTTTAATGTAAACATTTTTATTTGGCAAATATTTGCCAAGATTCGTAGTTTCTGAAGTTACATATTTAATATTTAATTAATAATTACGTGTGTGAAATAAATCTCGTGTGAAAGTTAATTATTTTTCTCAGGCGTTAAACATTGCGAATGCATACACAAATTCGTTAATAGGAACCGAAAGATTGAAAGAGTCACATTTCTTTTTCATGAAAAGCAATTTGATTTAAATTAAAACTTAAACCTGGTAATTCCTTCAGCTTAGTTCCTAGACATTCCCTTTCTCTCTCTGGAGAGGGGTACGTACGTTCACCTGGGAGCCTGGGAACGGGTTTGTGTGCCGGCTCTTCCTATCTCAGGAAGTCATTTCGTGCCAATTCGAGTAAGCGGGAGGGGAACACCTGGGTTTGGTTACTAGCCTTTAGTCTTTTAATTGCAAGTATTTCCTGGCTGTTTATTTACATAACAAGTTGTCACGTGAAAAATATAAGATGTGAATAGTGAAGTGACGACATTATTGTCTGATTTCCGTGAATTATAAACAAACTACAAGTTGTTGCTATAATAGTTTTAGATACATGTAAATGTAATAATGCATGAACAATTACATAAAACAAGCACAAACTTTGAATTTGAATTCGTCACGCAAACCCGCTACATGTTTGCCACGTGCATGGCTCAACTCTCACAAGACCTCTCAATTGATCATATAGGTCAAGCCTTCGTTCTCTGAGTTGTCGCCGTTGAGGATAGTGCAGCAACTTTGTTGTTATTTTTTTCTTTGGCGTATTGCATTTGATAACCCTACCCCTAAGGCAACATATCTTGCTTTGCCTAACCACACTAAAATAATCGGGCCCGTAGGGCGGGGGGATGCGACAGGTGCGTCCGTGGACCGATGGCTGAAAAGAAAGTGAATTAAAAGCTATAATTCGCTAACTGGAAACGAAGCCTGAATCAACGAAGATAACATCGAAGGTCCGTCATTTGTAGATTTGCTGGTGACACATTTAATTTGGACCAGATCTTGAGATTCTAAAGCTGAATTTAACGTTAACGATAAATTCGACCTAAAACCCTCATCCGAAATTTTAATCTCCAGGCTCTATCAAAATGAGAGAAGAATGGGTATGTGTGTCAAATGTGTGGTTGGATAAAATGGACCAAACAGAGCCAGACGTCACTATGAATAGGCTCCGCGATGGGGTGAAAGGAAAAGCGAGCCGCGCGAAGACTGGGAGAGAGAGAAAGGGGCCCTCTCTCCCAGGCTTCGTGCGGCTCGCTTTCACGGAGCCTATTCATAGGCTAGAAGTCACAGAAGAGCGAAATAGAAAGGCCGCAGCAAAATCCTGTCAATCGATAGATACCTTTGTCCGTAAATTGTAAATTACATGTCACATAAAGTTTCTTGTTTGTCAAAAATCCATTGTGAATTTAAAAAGTGCAAGAAATGTTTATGTTTATACCACAGGCAGACCATCCTATGTTTGAGTGGTCAGTGTTTACATTATTCAGGTCACGAACTACAGACTTACTGTGACGGTTGAGATTTGGTTCACAAGTTTAGATTTAAGAGTCAACTTGATCTGTATTATTCAATAGAGTCAGAGGTCTATAACTAGTTATAGACCTCTGATAGAGTTTAAAATATATGTTAATTGAGTCATGTGTGCTGTTATTTTGTCATTCCATTAACACTTTTTATATCACTGAGACTACAATAACATTTTTATATCACTTATATATATTCTTATTGTATTAATATTAGTAGTAGTGTAGTTTTTTTAAGCAGTGTCCCCTAATTAGTATGGTATATTATTACCAGGCTACAAGGTTCTTGACACTTTAATAAAGTTCTCATCTCATCATCTCATCATTCCGGGCTGTTTAAGACTTTTTTTGGCGAGATTAAAAATTCGGCCTCCTACCGGCGGGACCCCCCCTACAAACTCGGGAGGCACTCGAAAGTTAGTACACGCAATCCCCTCCCCTTTCGCACACCCGCTTAATACGGACACCCGCTTATTACGGACAGTTTTGTTTGTCCCGACGAAAAGCTCATATATTTTATCTTACATTAGCCCTTAATACGGACAACGGACACTTTTCCGCTCTCATACAAAGTTAACCTCGCTTATCTGTGCACTGTATATTTTCATTTGTCATGACATGTTTGACAACTGTCTTCCGGTGTTTGACCCTTGTAGACCTAAACGTTCTCTGCTCACTGTGCTCACACAAAGTAGCCTGCGTGACAGGCGTAGCACAAACGTTTCACTTCCTTGGCCTTTTATTGCAGTCATTAGACGTTGCTTAATACGGAGGCGTTTCAATCACAGTCAAAACGAAGGGATTTGACTTCACGAAAGTAAGAAACCTGAGAAACCGAAAAAAAACCCTGCCAAACTGTCAAAGTTATTTGCCTTTATCTCTGTAATTGTGTAATAACCCGACCAATTACACGCCGCAAAATTATTGACATATCACACATATTATAAATAGACGACGAATTATTACACAAGAATCCATCAAAGAACAGTTCTCATCTTGCTTCCTGCTATAATGTCACGCAAAAAGATGCATTGTGGTAAAAGAAAATCTCGATTTTACCCCACTATACACTTATACAAATTAGAACTTGCCCGGCCGTCCCAGACCCCCCCCCCCCCCCCCCCCCAAACGGCAGCAAATAAGCCACAGAAGCCCACAGAACAGCCATTTGGACTGGTACAACTTAAATTTTATCTTATCAATAAAGACGCAACTTAATGACTTACATCCTTTACAAAGAAACCGCAATTCTGTTATCTTATGTCAACACATAGTCTAACGTCACTGTTGTTTCAACCCAAGATCAATTCCGTCTTATCTTTCCTCGACACATGCACACAGCAAAACGCTCGACAAGTGACTCCACCATGTAGTGATTCTGTTTGAATCACTCATAAGTACAGTTGCATCAACAGTCTTTCAACTGAACTGAAGCTGTGAACGATCAACCTCAATTCAAAGCGGGCTGGAAAAGGTAATTACATTTCACAGAAATGCTAACTAAAACTACTACGTAGATCGAACTTTATGTGTAGACTTGGTACCCTTGACGAAGATAAAGGACAGCAAAAAAAAGCGATTTTGTTTTACTCCGGTTTTGCCGTCGTGACTCACCGCTCAGTTTGAGCAGAGGGAAAAAACCTTTTCACCCAGGGTACTATAACAACTGTAAATGCTTCAAGTCAATCGTCTCCAAGTCCTCCAAACAGACATTTCAGCCTGCGTAGCTGGCAGTTTCGGTGGCCACGCGCGTGGTTTGCCCTCGTTTTCGTTCATGGCTTCAGCACGCGCGTATTTTGCCATCGCGCGCCAACAAAATCGCCAGCTACGCAGCCATGCTGGTCGCTCCGGAGGGGGGGGGGGGGGGGGGGCACTCCCTTATATACGCTATATAGGAACGTGCCGCTGGACAGGGTATGGTTTTTAAGCAGTTTGGTCTGGAACAGGGTATCAGTTTCCTAGAAGTTGGCACAAGTATCGTTAATTGTTACTCGAATCGAAACGCGTAGGAAAGAAGCTTTACAACTGCTGCTTACTAGTTTAGCCTTTTGGGTTAGAAAAAATCGTCTGGAACTGGGTATCTTTTTTAACATTTAGTGTGGAACAGGGTCGCAAAATTAGCGTTTTGTAGTCTGTAGTCTTGTAGTCGTTTTTTATAGCCCTACCCAAATGTTTTGGGAGTACCGCCCCCCCCCCCCCCCCCCCACACACCGGGCTTCGCTCCTCGCGCGTGAGGTGACTCTGCTCATATCATAGCTAACTGGAGAGGGTAATTACAGTACACTACACGATTCACGTTTAACGTAACAAATTTCTCAGGTCACTTTTAGCAACACTCTGCTCTCGTAAACTAGCTCGCCGACTTCTCAGTTGCGGACAACAAACTCTGTTCAGTTTATCTACCTTCATGTCATTTTGATCAGTACATCTAACAAGACTTGAAACACAAGCTAATTTGAATACAATCACCCACTGTGCTCAAATGAGATGATCTTATCTTTCGTCTACATACCAAGATTTAATTGGTCTCGATATTTCTCACAAACCAAGCAGATAAGTTCGTCTATAATTTTAGAAGATATTTTCATATTAAAATCATTCCTCGTTTTGAAAATATCATTTTGTCACGATGTCCAACGCCAGACTCCCGAAAGCGCGGCGAATTAATTTTTTTCTGCAATCCAATACGCGGCTTTGATCTTTGTCACAACAGCATTCGCAGCATTCATGCTGACATAACCAAATTCTCAAATCACTCATCACTCATACTGTTCTGATTGTCGTCATACAGTTTAACGATATTAATTTAACATGTAATATCTTTGTTTACACAGCAGCATTCGCGCTGACATAACAGGATCTAAAAATAAATTGCACATCAGCCTTTCAACAACTGAAGCTCTGAAAGATTTTCAAAGAGTTGTAAATTCACGCTAGCATAACAAAATTATTTCGTCCCTCAGCAATACTTTCTTCTCTGACTTCACCCCTCGCGCGTGTGACTAAATGAGTCTATCGCAACCCAAGGCTTAACGAATATCAAGTTTTACCTGTAGAAATTTCATTTATCTCTTCAGTTATCAATTGCTCGTTTTATACTGTTTCATCACCCTTTAAACAACTGAAGCTGTTGCCAGAATGATTTTCAAAAACTCTGCGGCTTCACCCCTCGCGCGTGAGGCTTAAACGTAAGTCTCCTGGAAGCCTAGCCAAGCAAATACAGCTCCCACATAAACATTACTAACTGTAGAAAAAAAATTATCCGTCCTTCTTAGTAAATATCTTAATTTAACCTATTCCCTTTTTAGCAACTTATAATATTTATTATCTTTATTTCAGGAAACTTCAATAACGATAGTACAACTCAAACAAATGAATTGTGCGAAGGACTCTAAAAGACCAGCGGTTTCTCAAAAAAAGCTTCAACAATGTGGCTCAACCAAATGCGACCCTGTTCGTGCAGTTGTCAAAGAAATACACCTACGTAAATAGAAACATTTAAAAACAAACTTGTCTTTCATATTTATTTTGCAACGCAATTTCTCTCCATATAGCTCACTAAATATGCCAATCTTCCAGTTTTAATCATTGCACTTGACACCACCGTCAATGAAGCGAAACAATCGAACAATGCCATATCATGTTCAGTTATTCAAAGAATTGTTACAAAAAAGTCTTACGAAGGAATGTTACAAAGAATGCTTCGACGACGACAATAATGGCCACTTGCGCAAGCGCAGTAGCCATAATAAACGGATAATTCATTTAATTTAGTTTGACTAATTGCTAATTCGATCTTCGAATATACAGAACGATTCAGTTGTAATTTCACGGAAATTATAAATTTGCTTAATGTATGTACATGATGTACTTCAATGTAAATTACGTTTCTCGAACCTCCCGCTATAAACTCTAATGAATTTTCCCTTCAGGTCATTTCCTTACTAATTTTATCCTCAATAACACAAACGAGTTCTTCACTATTTCCCTTGAAGGTTCGAGTTATCGGAAGTCAACTGTATTTCCGGGCCACTTAAAACCTATAAAACAGTGACACCAGCGTGGTTACCCAAGTTTAGCTGAGTACACTCTGCGTCAACTCTGCGTAAAAGTGTCACGGCGATACTTTGCTACTATAAAATTATGGAACAACCTGCCTGACTTTGTAAGATATCTATAAAGACTTTAGTTAATTCTCATTATTTTTTATATCTATACATCACAATGCGTGTGAGTTGGCAGGTATAACTTATACATTTTATAGTAGTCATATAGCTTTATAATTTTTAGACTTTTTATAAAGATACCAACATGTAAATATTTTAATTTATCTTTTTGTTATTTTGTGGCATAACTAGCTGGTGCTTCCCTGCCTGGGGGGTACTCAAAAATATTTTATACGGGGAGGCTCCGCCCATAGGTCCAACCCCTTACCCTTTCATATACCATTTTTCACAGAAAAGGTACCCCTTTCATATACCTTCCATAGAAAATGGTACCCCTTTCATATACCTTCCATAGAAATTATGAAAATGGTACCCCTTTCACGTACCTACAGTAGAAGCACTGCATTCCTTTTCTATACCCTTGTAATGAACTTAATGAACAATATATATCACCAGAAATCATCAAGCATTACCAGAAGAGATGTTAACTAAACAATAATATCATTTACTCATTTACTCGTGAAATCCCTACCCTTTCATATACTTCAACTCGTGAAATCCCTACCCTTTCACATACCTCGAGCCTAAAAAAGGTTCCCTTTCGGGCGGAGCCTCCCCGTATAGTCCATTATAGGGAGTACCCCCCCCCCCCCCGGGCTTCCCTGCAGAATTTACTCGTCAAGTCTGTATACCAGTAACGCACCGTGTAAATAAAGTGTAAATAAACTATCATCTATTGTAAACGGGATATCTTAGCCACAATAAACTGTTAAAGACAACGTCTAACATAATAATAATATAATAATAGCTTAGTTAAGAATCACCTTTAAAATGAGAAACCAGTGATTTTATAATGATTTTGAATAAAAAAACATAAATTTGGAAAACGAGATAAAATTTATAAAGGTTAAATTCGCGCCTATAAATAAAAGATGAGCCTTACCGCTCTTTAATTGGAATAAAAGATTATTTTTGTATGGGACATAGGAACGATTATTTTATCGTTTACTTTTTATCTTAGGTCATATTTGTGGTCTACGGCCTTTTGAATAAAACGCCTACACGGGTGAGATTCGGACTCTACAATATATGCTGGTATGCGAACTCAGTAAGATTCGTGGAACTCCTGTATATGGTCCTATATCGTTTTTTCAGGTATCGTGGTAGAACACGATGCAGCGTCTTGTAAACACCTCTTCACCATGCTTTTTACATAAGTGTTCCATTTCAGATCGCTTTGCACGTGTACACTAAGTAGTTTAAACGAGCGCAGTGACTCTCTCAAGTAGTAGTAGTAGTAGTAAAACTTTATTTAAACACGGTGTTCAAACATGAACTACCAACTAATCTTTGGAAAAAACCTGCCTACAGCGACAAAAAAAATTTGATTGATTTTGTCAGTCTAAACCGTTGATGAAATTTTTATCCTCGTATTCTTCTAGACGATTTGTAATGGTAATAGGACTGAGTGGAGTCCAATTCGGTCTGTAATCATACGAGTGATAACAAAATCGGACGACGGCGCTTCGCGGGAGTCCGATTTGTTTATCACGAGTATGATTACAGACAGAATTGGACGACACGAAGTCCCATTACCAATTAATCATAAAAATTACAATTTCCGAGGAAAGGAGAAGTGTCAACGGGTCAAGTTTTTTTTCTTTTTAAGCGGCCCATGCGCAGCGGCCGCTTCAAGAAATGGACTTTTTTTTTCATGTCGCTAGCCTTAGTCCTCTTCACGGTTGACATGATGTTATCGCATCTCGGTCTAAAATTAGCCAGTAGAGAATTTATCTTCCACATTCTTTCTGTAGTGTCGTGTAAGTGCGTAGATGTATTTAGTTTATTACAGTAATCGCATTGGAAAAAGCAAAGACAAATGTCCCACAGCAGGGAACAGCAGTGTTGTTGCAAAATGTGCTAAATTTGGCGGTGTGACCTGTGCGCGTTATTCGATCCTAGCGGGGAATCGGCTTCCGGTTTCACGCAAACTGCGGACTTTAGCGAGACTGGCGTGACTACTTGTTTTTTTCACTGCACTTTCCCCAGTTGACATTGCATTGCATTGTGAGGGGTTTTCCCGTTACATTGTAAACGTAGCCAGGAGACATGCAAATAAATAGCCACTAGATAATTTCTGTTCTGTTTAATACATGCACCTCATTAAACGAACGATAAAACTCGGTCCCAAAAACATAACAGTTTTTCTTACACAATTCCACAGCATATATGTCATTCACAATTTATTTTCACGTTGAGCGAAAACACATCTGTGCCCTTGTTGATTATGATGCAATTGACATTGGCTAAAATTTTCTACACAGTAAACTTGACCTAAGCTCAAACTTACGCTAGCCAAAATATTGCATCACCCAGTCACGTTTTCGTCACGCAGGTTCGAAGTTGACTCTTAGATTTTGCGGGAGAACCTCACCCCTCCACCCCCTCGGTCAGTTTACTCTGAATTGTTCTTTCTCCCCTCAAGGTGAAATTGGCCCGGGGGGTTTCTCCCAAAAAATTTGGGTGGGGGTGTGCCGCTGGGCTATAACAACCCTAATTTTGCGAAACTGTTCCAGACTAAGGGCCTGTTTACATGGAGGGAGGGTGACCCGGGTACCCGGGTCACCCTCCCTCCATGTAAACAGGCCCTAGATTCTTAACGATTTTCTTTCTAACCCAAAAGGCTAAACTACTAAGCAGCACTGCGAGTTGTAGTTGTAAAGGTTTTTTAACACTCCTACGCGTTTCCTTTCGTCTGACTACTTCATCTACCCTATGCCAGAGTATCAATTACCGATCTTCGTGCCAACTCCTGGGAAACTGATACCCAAAAATGCCTTTTGGTATACCCTGTTGCAGACCAAAATGCTCAAAAACCATACCCTGTCCAGCTGCACGTTCCTATATAGCGAAAATAAGGTTGTTCCGCCCCCCCCCCCCCCGGAAATCGGCCGCCTGTAATCCCTTTAAAGGTCAAATGCAACGAAATTTGGCATTTTTTTCTTTTGTCGCGAAAACCGTTCTTTATACTAGCATCAATCATACTCAACCCTCAAAAGCTGGTTTGGGGCGATTTGTGGCGCTTATAAGGCACGAAATTCGATAATTTCCGAGAATTTCCGACGGCTTAACGAAAACGAACCAGGAATGACCGCGCTTGGAATGGAAACGAATTTGCTGTTTTTGTGATGTCATATGTGGTGAGCTTGTTTTCACGCGCGTGTTTTCGCGCGTGTTTTCAGCAATGTGTGAAGGTCGATGCGAAGAAGCTTTTACTGAATTTCTCACATTATATCGCTCTCTTATCATTGACACGTGAATGGAGAACTACGCAGTGGAATTAAAGAACTTGCATTTCTTCAAAAAGGCGAGTGCTCATTTGATTTTAACCGACAGAATTTGAGTTTGTTGTTGTTTTGGAAATCCTGAGTTTCACCGCCCGCGCTAGCTAGCTTACCGTTTTTAAATTACAATCTCCGTGTTTAGACTCAATTCCTTAGTTTTAATCATTTGCTTTTCGTTTCTCCTTTTTACTAAACAAACCTTCCGTTAAGTTTCATTCAAGAAAGAACCTAGTGATACCGGTAGTCCCGGCAGAAAATAATTCTCGACAAGTATAAATTTATAGTTGCGCCGTACGTTGAAATTGAAGGCTTGTTATATTCAACGAAACGAAACGAAACGAAACGAAACGAAATGAAACGAAACGAAACGAAATGAAACGAAATGAATATGTTTGGTGGTTATATTTGATTTTAGGAATATATTCAGACTGGTCATGTTCGTTTCGTTGATTATCACTTTTCATTTCGTCGAATATCACTTTTTGTTTTCAGGTGTTTAGCTATCGACACGCGGGTTGAATTGTGTCGGCTTTCGATTTCCCGCCGTGTTTAGAGTTTATACGCAACACCGTCTGGCCCAGTCCAAGTCCATGTAAATCGCTACAACAAGTTCGTTTCGTTGATTATCACTTTTCGTTACGTCGAATATCACTTTTTGTTTTCAAGTGTTTAGCTATCAACACGCGGGTTGAATTATGTGCTTGCGATTTCCCGCCGTGTGTAAGAGTTATACAACACCGTCTCAACCCAGTCCAAGTCCTGTTGATAGCTAAACACTTGAAAACAAAAAGTGATATTCGACGAAACGAAAAGTGATAATCAACGAAACGAACTTGTTGTAGCGATTTACATGGACTTGGACTTGGCCAGACGGTGTTGTGTAACTCTTAAACACGGCGGGAAATCGAAAGCACACAATTCAACCCGCGTGTCGATAGCTAAACACTTGAAAACAAAAAGTGATATTCGACGAAACGAAAAGTGATAATCAACGAAACGAACATGACCAGTCTGAATATATTCCTAAAATCAAATATAACCACCAAACATATTCATTTCGTTTCATTTCGTTTCGTTTCATTTCGTTTCGTTTCGTTTCGTTTCGTTGAATATAACAAGCCAAAATGCAAGCTTGAATTGAGTTTGGCGAGGCTTCGCATAAAATGAAAATTGTAAATTGCCACCCGACCGAATGCAAAAATTAGATTAACACGGGAAATGAAATTGTAGAAAACTGAGGAAACAGTTTTACTCGAAAATGCTTTCAAGAGTATTGAAGAATGAAGATTGTCCTAAAACTTGCCGGTTGCGACTTTGAATGGTTTTTGTGTTAATTTGAAATAGCTTCTCATTTCAGCTGCTTTTAGTGGTGAAATTCTGTTCGAGGCAACATCGTCTGTTCTTCGCAGCTACGTACCTTTCTGTAATTACATATTTCGGTATAAGAAATTAATCGTCCGAGTTTCTTGTTATTTGGATTCATTAACTTAAGTTTTATTTCTTCGGTAGTGTTTATAGCGACCTTGCGTTAATAAAAACAGATTTTCAAGATTTCTAGCATCACAGAACCATGCACGTAGGAAACAAATAAAAACGTTATTTGCCGGCCGGAGTTTTTATTGTAGGCTCAGATTAGAAAAGTAGTTTGTGGATCTGTCAAATCAAACCTGATACAAGAAAGTTTGCGACTTTATACCTTTAGCTTTCTGCGTTTCGCAAAGGCTGAACGTCGTGAACGACCGCATTCCGTGTTCGTCGTGCTTTTTGAAGGACATTCTTGGTCAATATTTCGCTTTATTCCATAGTTGAAAATGGTCGGTAAAGCATCAGCTTTCAG
Organism: Desmophyllum pertusum; assembly: GCA_029204205.1. Lineage (NCBI taxonomy): Eukaryota > Metazoa > Cnidaria > Anthozoa > Scleractinia > Caryophylliidae > Desmophyllum > Desmophyllum pertusum. Next base: position 103,185 of record MU827383.1, read on the forward strand.
TCGAAGTCTTCGTGGCTTGAACTGAGATCCCAGGTGCCCTAACTCAAGATTCTGCTCGAAGCTTTCAGGGGAGAAATGCACGGAGCAAAGACGAGATGCTGCAGTTGGCGTGAAATCTTTCCTTTTCATTAATCTCACCCATTCCTTGCATCTCTTCTCGTCTTTAGGGAATGTAAAAAAGCTTACGCCTGATTTTGAACAGTTACTACAGTTAAAAGCAGCACAAAACACCATACTTGTTGATGTTTTGAAACTGCAGAATTTTGTAATTCTCGCTCTTCTCGCGGACTCGCGCGTGTATGTGACGTCATATGTGGTGAGCTTCCCATTTCCGATAATTTTCCGAAGTTTGCCCGAACGCTTCCGTTTGTGGAAGCGAAAAAAAAGGCGGTTTTGAAACTCGAATATCTCGACGACGTTTTGTCCAAATCGTTTCAAACTTAAGAATATGATTATTCATAATATTCCCTATTATTTCGACTTAAAACTAATCTTTCTAAAATTTTGTTGCATTTGACCTTTCAGGGATTCTTGTTTGCTCTACAGATAGCGAGATTGTCGGTTGCTAAGTAACTCGCGAAAAATAAATCTTTGTGTCAATCAAATACGCAACCATGCGAGAACTGCGCAGAACAACTTATCAAAATTTCGTTGAACGAACGCTCAGCGAGGCAGTTTTTGTTTCAAAGTACAATATTTTTACAAACTGACTCGAAGCTGTAAAGTCTGTATACTAATCGGAGTCAGAGTCAATGATTCTTCGCTTCCTTGGCTTTTCGGATCTTTGGTTTCGTGTTGAACACGCAGTTGTTGTAAACTTGAAATGGCGCCGAGAGATATTCTGTTTCGTAGCCATGCTGTGCAAAGACGGCATAAAGCTTGGATTCTCGAAGGAACAAACTCACTGACTGGATTAGAACTATCTGATGGTCAGATATTCTATTTCATCACAGCTGCGACAGCTGCTGGATTTGATGGAGCTGGCCCTGAACTGTGCGGAAAACAACTTGTTTATGGAGCAGATGGAGAAGTGACAGCCGCACATGTTTTTGTCGAGCTGGATTGTTGACATCAATGTTTCTCGCTTTTACACCATTTATTAATTGTGCCCATATAGTCATACTGTCATTCATGTTTTGGTTGCTCGAGCTGTGTTTTTAGAGGCTGCCGTTTCATTTATTTCCGAAATTTCTTCATCCGACACAAGTGGGAAACGAGACTGGTCTACTTGCATTGTTGTTGTTGTGTTTTGTCGAACAATGGCGGATTTTCACCGGAAGTCGGCTGCATGTTTGCCGCCGTTTGCAGTTTTAAAACGATGTAGTGGAGGGCTGAAATTCATCTGAACTTGTCAAGATATCCATAAAAGAACTCGTCTGGTTTCTTGGCAAAAAACATTTGTGCCATAGGATAAACAAAATCATCATTGCCTTCTCCAATACTGTCATTGTTCAAGGGGAAGGGGAAACAATTATCCATTTTGCATTTTGCATAAGAGAGAGTGTTCATACTCTTGCTATGGTTATTTTAACCAAGGCTGTGATTGGTTGATTTAAACTAGAACTTTAAATGTGATTGGCTTATTTAACTGTCCGATAACAGACTGTCCGATAACGAACTGTCCGATAACAACTTGGCAAGCAAATTAGTGGAAAATAGGAGTTTTTTCAACCAATCACAACCGAGGAAATTGTAATTTTTATAATTAACTGTTATATACTAAGAAAGAGAACAGCTGATATAAGTGAAAGGATAGAAACGTAAGCATTGCATTAGTAATAAATGTTGTCTTGTTCATCAAAGACTGTTCATGTGTGAGCTTTTTTCCCAAAAACCCCCACAACACTTATTTCCTTTTTCTTAACTCAAAATATGTTAACAATTTAAGGATACATCATGTATTTAAATTTGTTTTAAATTTGACAGCATACAGTCTCTCAAACTATCCCAGTATTGAAAATGTTTACCCACTTACCGGCAGGCCACAATGATAACACATTAATGTTCTTGCAGAATCGATACAGAATGTTGAAGTACAGTTCAGTGAGTTATTTAAAATCCGAAGGTTTGTAATGGGAACCACAGAATAGCTGTAAATATATATTTTAATTCATTGGCGATAAAGTGTAATGACTTGTTCAGACAAAAGACACTGGTTCGTTCTTGACTATTTCCTACAGGAAAGGTTTTACTAACGAGGGAAAATTTAATACCATAGCTTAACTGATAGGAAGCATATTACGAATCAAGAGTTAATGTGTGTGTGCGGAAGGTCAAAGGTTCGACTCCTGTTGGGGGAACTCGGAATTTTTTTCCGAGTAGCTTGTGTCACTGACAGAATAATATCTTTCTCAAGAGTTAATACCTATCCCGGCTAAAACATGAAAAGCGCAGTAAGATAGAGCTTTATGCCGTCAGTTTCAGAGAAAGGTGGATTTTTTGCTAGCGCTGGCTCTTAGACACATGGCGAGAAAAACGCCATTTTAGCACAATCTCACCACATAAAAATAAGGCCATAAAGTTGCAATCATTTTTGGACTACACGAAATAACGTGAGCCTCATTCGCCCGACGGTTCTCTCATCTCTTAAACTGCCCAAGTATTGGAAATGTTTAAGTGATACTGTGTATGCAATAGGTCTTGGCCCTAACAATGCCTGCATACCACAAAGTAGTTTTGCAGGAATGGTGGATTGTATTGAAGGATTATTTGAAACGTGTTACTTTAACACACTCTTAAGATACACAATAAAAAATTAGAGGCAGAGTGAAAAGAGACTGGGTCGCTTATTACTATTTCCTTTCCTACGATCTTCCTGATTACCGTCATGAATAGAGACACGAATGTAGTGCCTTGTATCAACTTCAGTTTTAACCCTCGTGAAATGTAACTAGTTCAAGAACTTTACTCAGTTCCTGTCAGTACTTATACTCGTGTAGTTCTTGTAGTTTGTGCAGTTCCTGTGTTTCCTGTAGTTCCTGTAGTTTGTGTAGTTCCTCAGTGTAGTTCTTGTAGTTTGTGTAGTGTAGTTCTTGTCTTTCCTGTAGTTCTTGTAGTTTGTGTAGTTCTTGTAGTTCTTGTAGTTTGTGTAGTTTGAGTGTAGTTCTTATGTTTCATGTAGTTCTTGTAGTTTGTGTAGTTCCTGTAGTTCTAGTGTAGTTTGTGTAGTTCTTCAGTGTCTTTCCTGTAGTTCTTGTAGTTTGTGTAGTTCCTGTAGTTCTTGTAGTTTGTGTAGTTTGAGTGTAGTTCTTATGTTTCATGTAGTTCCTGTAGTTTGTGTAGTTCCTGTAGTTCTTGTAGTTTGTGTAGTTTGTGTAGTTCTTGTCTTTCCTGTAGTTCTTGTAGTTTGTGTAGTTTGAGTGTAGTTCTTATGTTTCATGTAGTTCCTGTAGTTTGTGTAGTTCCTGTAGTTCTCGTAGTTTGTGTAGTTTGTGTAGTTCTTGTCTTTCCTGTAGTTCTTGTAGTTTGTGTAGTTCCTGTAGTTCTTGTAGTTTGTGTAGTTTGAGTGTAGTTCTTATGTTTCATGTAGTTCCTGTAGTTTGTGTAGTTCCTGTAGTTCTTGTAGTTCTTGTAGTTTGTGTAGTTTGAGTGTAGTTCTTATGTTTCATGTAGTTCCTGTAGTTTGTGTAGTTCCTGTAGTTCTTGTAGTTTGTGTAGTTTGTGTAGTTCTTGTCTTTCCTGTAGTTCTTGTAGTTTGTGTAGTTCCTGTAGTTCTTGTAGTTTGTGTAGTTTGAGTGTAGTTCTTATGTTTCATGTAGTTCTTGTAGTTTGTGTACTTCCTGTAGTTCTTGTAGTTCTAGTGTAGTTTGTGTAGTTTGTGTAGTTCTTGTCTTTCCTGTAGTTCTTGTAGTTTGTGTAGTTCCTGTAGTTTTTGTAGTTTGTGTAGTTCTTGTCTTTCCTGTAGTTCTTGTAGTTTGTCAGTGTAGTTTGTGTAGTTCCTCTCAGTAAATCTTGTAGTTTGTGTAGTTCTTGTGTTTATGGAGTTCTTGTAGTTGTGTAGTTTTTGTAGTTCCTGTGGTTCCTGTAGTTCTCAGTTGTAGTTATTGTAGTTCCTGTAGTTTCTATAGTTCTTGTAGTTCTTGTAGTTCTTGTAGTTCTTGTAGTTTGTGTAGTTCTTGTGTTTCATGTCGTTCTTGTAGTTCTTGTAGTTCGTGTCGCTTCACAAGAGCCACAAGTTACTGAGAACTACAGGAACTACAGGAACTACAGGAACTACAGGAACTACAGGAACTACAGGAACTACAGGAACTACAGGAACTACAGGAACTACACAAACTACGGGAACTACAGGAACTAATAAAGAATGACCGTGTATTGAGCTTTCGTACGGGCCCGCCGAATAAAGTGGCCGTAATGACAAGGTGGCGGGTGGCCCTAAGGCGGGGTTCCACTGTATTAAATAATACGATTTAACCACTTTACGAAGCAAGATGTTTAATTAGGTGGAATTAACTTCTTTGATTGAAACATAACTTGTTGAAAAACGTCTTGAGATAGATCTCCATGCTCAGGATTGTTGGAGACAAGGGCGGATTTTCATTTGCTATCGGTGCTTCTTAGACACATGGTGAAAACGACGCCATTTTAGCACAATCTCACCACATAAAAATAAGGCCATAAATTTGTAATGACTTTTAGACTACACGAAATAACATGAACGTTTGACAGCATACAGTCTGTCAAACTGTCCCAGTATTGAAAATGTTTACCCGCTTTACTTTATCATGAGATAATTCTTGGCCATAGCAATACCGGCAGGCCACAATGGTAACACATTAATGTTCTTGCAGAATCGATACATAATATTGAAGTACAGTTCAGTGATCATGAGTTATTTTAAATCCGAAGGTTTGTAATGGGAACCACAGAATAGCTGTAAATAGATTTATAAATACATTGGCGATAGAGTGTAATGACTTGTTCGGACAAAAGACACTGGTTCGTTCCTGGCTATTTCCTACGGGAAAGGTTTTAATAACGAGGGAAAATTTAATACCATAGCTTAAATAGGAAGCATATTACGAAGCAAGAGTTGAAACATGACTTTTGAAAAGCGCTGTGAGATAGAGTTTCATATATGCCGTCGGTTTCAGAGAAGGGTGGATTTTCATTTGTTTGCGCTGGCTCTTAGACACATGGTGAGAACCACCCATTTTAGCAATCTCACCACGTAAAAATAAGGCCATAAAGTTGCAATTATTTTTGGACTACCCGAAATAACGTGAGCCTCATTCGCCCGACGGTTCTCTCATCTCGCAAACTGCCCAAGTATTGGAAATGTTTAAGTGATACTGTGTATGCAATAGGTCTTGGCCCTAACAATGCCTGCATACCACAAAGTAGTTTTGCTGGAATGGTGGAGTATATTGAAGGATTATTGGAAACGTTACTTTAAAACACTCTTAAGATATACAACAAAAAATTAGAGGCAGAGTGAAAAGAGACTGGGTCGCTTACTATTTCCTTTCCTACGATCTTCCTGATTACCGTCATGAATACAGATACAAATGTAGTGCCTCGCATCAACTTTTTAACCCTCGTGAAATGTAACTAGTTCAAGTATTTTACTCAGTTCCTGTAGTTCTTATAGTTCGTGTATTTCTTGTAGTTTCTGTAGTTTCTATAGTTCCTGTAGTTCTTGTAGTTTGCGTAGTTTGGGCCCACCTCGTCATTACGGCCACTTTATTCGGCGGCCGTATTAACGGGGTGGCCCTAATGCGGGGTTCCACTGTATTAAATAATACTGATTTAACCACTTTACGAAGCAAGATGTTTAATTAGGTGGAATTAACTCTTCTTGGATTGAAACATAACTTGTTGAAAAACGTCTTGAGATAGAGCTCCATGCTGATTGTTCGAGAGAAGGGCGGATTTTCATTTGCTATCGGTATACTACCATGTGGTAATTTCAGTTCGTTTTCTATCATCTGTATTATTCTACGCTTATTGCAATACTGTAATGATTTATGGTCATACAAATGAAGCTTATTGTTGTTGTTGTATCTCTGTTTTGTAGCCCCAAACTATGCAAGGTGGAGTTAAGATCGAAAAAATAATGCATGACATGCCGAAAAGCGTCATGCTAGATAGAGTTTAATGCTGTCAGTTGGAGTAAAGCCGGAATGGATTTTCATTTCATTTTCATGGTGAAAACACGCCCTTTTTAGTACAAGTTTAAACTGACTTATAGAGACAAAAGAGACCGGGAGAGAGACCGCGCAAAAATAAGGCCATTTTTTGTAAAGCAATTATTTTTGAACTACTGGTAGGGCAAAATATCACACACTGGTTTTTCACATTGTTAATTATAGATACATTTTTTCCAATTCCGAATGTTTGTAGGCGGTAGAGTGAAATGACTTGTCCAGAGAAAAGAGACCGGGTTGCTCACTATTTATACGGGGAACGTCAGGTTACTAACGTGAGTATCAATCGAAAATGCTATAGTATAACTTAAAGTAGGCAAGATATCATGAAGAAAGATATTCTATCCGTCACAACAGGACTTGTTATATAGCTGGAGTTTCGTTGGGCCTAACGCGCGCTCTCATTGGTTGGTTTTTGGTCACGTGGTATAGGCTAAATTAAATTGTTATATAGCTGGAGTTTCGTTGGACCTAACGCGCGCTCTCATTGGTTGGTTTTTGGTCACGTGGTATAGGCTAAAATCAAATGTTGCGGGCAACAATTCGAAAATTGTTGCCCGCGCGGGCAACAATACAAAACTCATACTTTCCCAAAGTATAACTTTTCGACAGACGGTCGTTGTTACATCGAGACAAAAGGTGGTGTGTGTTTTTGGCGACCCGCGTCACTGGTTGGGAAAGCGCGGGGAAAATCCGCTTGTACTGTGTATCGAGGATGTTTTAAAAATGGAGCCGCCGGTAAAGAAGCGTTTTTAAAACCTCTCAGCTGAAGAAATTAGCCGTATGGTTGCGGAGAAAGATTCCAAATATACTCAAAAGGTGAACGTTTGCCTCTGTCTTGACCAAGCCGTAAATCATAAGAGTATGTTTTAGCTTCAGTGGCTTGAATCAGATTTGTTTGTTCGCTTCGGTGTGTATTTATTAAAAACCTTTGGCGTGTTTTGCTCATGAACTCAAATTGTCTTCTCTGTCTTGCTTGTTGCTATATAACAAAACACTTAATGACTGATCCCTCGGGAAACAGTTAGTTTTGTTTTCCTCGAATCTCGATGTTTCCCTCGACTTCGTCTCGGGAAACATCGAGATTCTCGGGAAAACAAAACTAACTGTTTCCCTCGGGAACAGTCATTAAGTGTATAATGTAGCCCGCGCGGGCAACAATAAGTGGGAACAGAATAACTTTTCGACAGAGGGTTGCGTGCTCATGGCATGCATGTGTTTACGTCATGACAGAAGGTGGTTTTAGGAGTCACTAGTTGGGCAAGCGCGCGGGAAAAATCCGCTTGTGTATATTCGAGGATGTTTTAAAAATGGAGCCGCCGGTAAAGATGCGAAGCGTTTTCAAACTTCTCAGCTGGTTTCTGAGGCACGTGCTTCAATCGGCAAAGTTCATCCAATTCGTGGATTTGTAGAGGTTTCTGTCCAATATCGTCAAGATTCTATCAAAAAGTAGTTCTTCATCTCTTAGCGTGAAGGAGGTGACAATTTCTTCGTTGAAATATTGCAACAAAATTTTTGATGAATTGTTTGGAATGGTGGACGGTGTAGATAGCTGTATCTACTGTAGACGCTGTAGATAGCTTTACCTTAGGTGTCTTTTAATACCTAATGTCTTTGTCGTGGTACGCGTTTCTTGTTGTGGGGAGAGCATAGGTAAGCAAAAATGTATAAGCCCCTTCTCCCTTCTCTTTATAAATTCTGGCACACAAGTAATCATGAATATAACACTTCATTGATCAACATGCAATTTATGGATGACAGAAAGATGAATTTTCATTTTTTATCGTTAGTTCTCAGGCCACATGGTGACGCCCTTTTTAACACAAGCTCACCACGTAAAAATGAGACAATAAAGTGCAGTTGTTTTCAGGAGTATGCAAAATAAGGTGAACCATTGGGACATCATACGGTCCACTCATCCATTATTGGAAAATCTTGGCCCTAACATGGTCTGCATCGATGCCACAAATTAATTTTGCACATAATGTCAATGTTTAAAGTGTATAGGAAACGTCACTTTAAAACGCTGTAAGGCTAATAAATTGGTGGTAGGGTGAAATGATTTTTTTACTTTACATATGCAGTACTATTTTTAGATCTTTTGCTAAAACTTGACATGTTGAAAAGCGTCGTAAGATAAAGCTTTATACTATCAATTTGAAAAAAGGACGTATTCTCATTTGCTATCGCTGGTTCTTAGGCACATGGTGAAAAACGCGTCATTTTAGCACAATCTCACCACATAAAAATAAGCTCATAAAGGGCAATTATATTTGCCACTATCCGAAATGACGTGAACCTTTGACATCGTACGGTCGAAAATTTTACTTACTTTACTTTGCGAGATAATTCACCCTCATAGCTTCCCATATCAGTGCCGGCAGGGTACAATCGGTCACAAACTAGTTTTTCACATAAACGTATATATTGAAAGTAGTTATTTTCAAATCCAAAGGTTTGTAGGAATCGCAGAAGAAACGCTGTAAATATATATATTAGTATTAAAATTGGCGGTAGAGTGAAAAGACACTGCCGTTCACTGCCTTCACTATTTCCTATGGAAGTTTTTCGACTTAGTTAAAACTACCATAGCTTAAAGAAGGAAACATATTAAGAAGCAAGAGGTTTAATCCCGTGGTGTGAATATATCTTGTATTTTTATTGAACTGAGGTTTATGTTGCCAGTAGCATGAGAGAAGGTGGATTGTCATTTGCTATCTTTGGTTCTTGGGGCACATGGTGAAAAACATTCTGTTTTTAGCACAACATCACCACGTAAAAATAAGGCCATTAGGGAATTTTTTTGGACCATGCAAAACAACGTGAACCTTTGACATCGTACGGTACTCTCATCTCGCAAGCTGTCCCATTATTGAAGCCGAATTTTTAAGTAAAACTGTATGAAATAATTCTTGCCATAACGACCATAACAGTGCCGACGTACCAACTGAACAGGTCATAAAGTAGTTTCTCACCAAAAATTGATATATTGAAGTTAGTTCGATTTCCAAATCCGAAGGTTTGTAAGAGTCGTAGGAAACGGTGTAAAAGCTCGGATATATTAGTAAATGGCAGGATTCCTTATACGTCAGTACACATGCATTTCAGTATACATTATGTATACTGTTTGAAACATGAAGTATACTGAAGGTACATGGAAGGTAGATATACGGATTTTTGCAGTTGTGGCAGGATTCCTTCTATGTCAGAACAGTAACCGTATACATTATGTATACTGTTTGAAATAGGAAGTATACTGGGGGTACATGGGAGATAGATATACGGATTTTAACAGTTGTGGCAGGATTCCGGGTTAATACATTATGTATACTAGGAGAATCAAGAGGTATACTGAACTGAGGAAGAAAATATACGGATTCTTATACTTCATGAATAATGATTGACCTCTGGTCGTAGAAATAAATTAGAATTTGTAGTAGTCGTTGACCCATAATTTCTAAGAAAACATTTCAACGTATATTTTAATGTTTGTGCACCCCCGTGATACATTTATAGAACTGCCTTCAATAGACTTCCTCATAAACAAACACCATTGATTATGTTTCTCACTGTTATTTATTTCATACTATACTAACAACTAAGCGACCCAATACGATCGGTCCCGAGACATGATCAGTTACATGTTTTCGTGGCTGGACCTAATATTTTTGCATGAGTACCTTCCAACTTTTAACCTCCCATACCTAAACAAATTGATTTCAATTTCATATCCATTATAACACATGTGTTACATATAGACTGAACTACAATATGGTATGTTTTTGGGGGAGATCGAATTGAATATGACGTCACGCCTGTTTTAGCTCTGAGTCGAATTTTAGCCCTCAACCGCATTTTCTAGGGAAATGCTCTACGACACCTATACCTTCTTTCCTATACCTATACCTTCAATAGAAAATGCGGTTGAGGGCTAAATTCGACTCAGAGCTAAAAAACAGGTGTAACGTCATTATCACGTGATATTCAATCCGATCTCCCCCAAAAACATACCATATTGTAGTTCAGTCTATATGTAACACATGTGTTATAATGGATATAAAACTGAAATCAATCTGTTTAGGTATGGGAGGTTCAAAGTTGGGAGGTGCTCATGCAAAAATATTGGGTCCAGCCACCTTAAATCTGCATGGACGACTCTTGTACAATTGTTTCTTGAAAAATGTGGCACTAAAAGGAAATACATGTAAAATTTAAAATTCTGTGATTTAATCAAAATCTAAATTGTCGCTGGAAGATAAATCGTCTTCACTTTCTTCTTCATCTTCATCTTCTTCTTGTTCGTCATGTTCATTGTTTCTGTAGAATGAGAATTGAAACAATTTAGCTATAATTATATGAGGATAATACTTGTATGTTTCGAATCCGTAACAGACATATTAAAGACAGTGGATTTCTCAAGTATGCCGGAATAATTTAGACAGAGTAAATTTGGTTCATAGAATATACAGTTATTTTTTCTTACCCTTCAGTTCATTCATTGTAGTTTTGTGACAATTTACAGTTTCGGGAGTTTCGGGTTAATTCAAGAAGGTTTCGGATTGATTCGGGGAGTATCGGGTTGATTCGGGGAGATTTGGGGAGTTTCGGGGAGTTTCGGGTTGATTCAGGGAGTTTCGGGTTGATTCGGGGAGATTTGGGTTGATTCGGGTTGATTGAGGGAGTTTTGGGTAGATTCGGAGAGTTTCAAGTAGATTCAGGGAGTTTCGGGTTGATTCGGGTTTGATTCGAGAGTTTTGGGTAGATTCGGGGAGTTTTTGGGGAGTTTTGGGTTGATTCGGGGAGATTCAGGGAGTTTCGGGTTGATTCGGGTTGATTCGGGAGTTTTGGGTAGATTCGGTGAGTTTGGGGAGTTTCGGGTTTGATTCGGGAGTTTGGGTAGATTCGGGGAGTTTCGGGGAGTTTCGGGTTGATTCGGGGAGATTCGGGGAGTTTCGGGGAGATTCGGGGAGTTTCGGGTTGATTCGGGGAGTTTCAGGTTGATTCGGGGAGTTTTCGGGTTGATTCGGGGAGATTCGGGTTGATTCGGGGAGTTTGGGGTTGATTCGGGGAGTTTCGGGTTGATTCAGGTTGATTTGGGAGATTCGGGTTGATTCGGGTTGATTGAGGGAGTTTTGGGTAGATTCGGAGAGTTTTGAGTAGATCAGGGAGTTTCGGGTTGATTCGGGTTGATTCGAGAGTTTTGGGTAGATTCGGGGAGTTTTGGGGAGTTTTGGGTTGATTCGGGGAGATTCAGGAGTTTCGGGTTGATTCGGGTTGATTCGGGAGTTTGGGTAGATTCGGTGAGTTTTGGGGAGTTTCGGGTTTGATTCGAGGAGTTTTCAGGTTGATTCGGGGAGATTCAGGGAGTTTCGGGTTGATTCGGGGAGTTTTGGGTAATTCGGGGAGTTTCGGGAGTTTTCGGGTTGATTCGGGGAGATTCGGGGAGTTTCGGGGAGATTCGGGGAGTTTCGGGTTGATTCGGGGAGTTTCAGGTTGATTCGGGGAGTTTTCGGGTTGATTCGGGGAGATTCGGGTTGATTCGGGGAGTTTGGGGTTGATTCGGGGAGTTTCGGTTGATTGTGCAGTGTTTGATTCGGGAGATTCGGGTTGATTCGGGTTGAATTGAGGAGTTTTGGGTAGATTTCGGAGAGTTTCAAGTAGATGCAGGGGAGTTTTCGGGTTGATTTCGGGAGATTCGGGTTTGATTTCGGGTTGATTCATAGGGAGATTTGGGTTGATTCAGGGAGTTTTGGGTAGTATTCGGGGAGGTTTGGTGGGGTTGGATTCGGGGAGTTTGGGGTTTGATTCGGGAGTTTGGGGTTGATTCGGGAGATTTCGGGTTGATTCGGGGAAGATTCCGGGGAGTTTCGGGGAGATTCGGGTAGTTTCGTGAGTTTCGGGTTGATTTTTGGGGAGTTTTTCAGGTTGATTCGGGGGAGTTTCGGGTTGATTCGGGGAGATTCGGGTTGATTCGGGGAGTTTGGGGTTGATTCGGGGTAGTTTTCCGGGTTGATTCAGGTTGATTTGGGGAGATTCGGGTT